>CATIWR010039138.1:0-30268 GCA_949677035.1 Omphalea diandra | reverse complement strand
AGTGTGAGCCTAGTGAAACACTTGAGTGAGGTTGTGTGTTAGCCTAAAAACACATTGTTGTAAGGTTGTGTGTGAGCCATCAAAACACAAGTTGTACAAGTTGGGTGTGAGCTTAAAAACACCTTGAGATAGTGAAATACCTAATTGGTAGATTAGTGAGTGGACATAGGTTGATTATACCCAAACCATTATAAATCATTATCTCAATTCTACTCATTCTTCTTCCCCTCTTATTTGTCTTTTAAATTTTTATACATCAATTCAACCCCCCTTCTTGGTGCCAAGGATAACAGTTTAACAATAGGATTATCATCCTCTTTCTTCTTCCAATGAGTTCATTCGTCTTTTTTTTCAACCCTGGTGGTCTCCTTATCAGGGTCGTACTCCCCACTTTGAATTACATGGCTTACTTGTCTAGTTTCTTTCTCTTCATCACTCTTGTCTTATAGCTAAATCATTCTCTTCTTTCTTACCTCTTCAACCTCCTCTTTTAAGCTTTCCTTGAGATTAATAGTGCAAAAGACCACAGCCTCCTTCGAGGCCTCCTCAATAGTAGTAATAACAACTTTCTTAAGGATTCATGAATTTATCACAAATGTCTCTTCATTTGGGGGAGGAACATTATAATAGTTTAGGAAAGGGTTCCCTTGGATGCTGGGCCTTCCAAAATTCAGTGGAATAATCATCTTATTGTTAATGGGATCTTGAATCTCATATCTCATTCTGTAGTAGTCATCAGTGTTGTGACCTGTTCCTTAATGAAAAGCATAATAGACATTGGCATCTTACCTTCTAAGCAGTGGATTAAAAGGTAGTCTTAGTGCTAGGGACTTCAACACTCCTTTCTTCTACAACATCTCAAATTCCTTGGATGGAGGCATTCCTAAATTCATGAATTGTCTTAACATCCTTACTGCGTTGACATTTGTTTTCTCATTCCCTTCGACTTGAAGTTGAGACAGGGTGCTTTTTTTTCTCCATATTGTCTTCTTGACTCAGATTCCAACTTTTCATCCTGTAAACTTGCTTCTCAAAGGTCCTTAAAGTTCTTGACCAATATTCCTCTAATTCTGGTGCCAATTTTAGGCAAAGCCCCTTTATAATCATTCTAACTTGCTTTCTCCCCGTAGGCCTTGACCCTTCAAATGACAATTCAAAGAGCTCTAACATAGTAACTATTGGGACCCCGAATGCCTTTATGAATAGCACATAAGAGTAGACATATTTCTTTGCATTATAAGTTCCTGTGAACTTCGGTAGCTTAGGCATATGGAAATTAGTTGGAAGCCTCTCAGATTTGTGAGCAAGCAGTTCCTTAATGTTTGTACCCTTCTTGCTCCATCTTTCTTTCTTACTTCATTTTTATGGGGTTATTTTAATTTTTTCTAATTCTATCTTTCTTTTGGCCTTGCCAGACTAGGAGTGCACCTTCTCCCTTCTTGATTTCACTTTCATTTTACTTGGCTTTGAAAACAATGTAATAATGATAAGAGATCAAAATAAAGTGAACAAATAATTCAGATGATTTAAAGATGATAAAAGGATAAGGAAAAAGATGTCATGTTTGAAGTTGCCCTTCCTTAGTAGTTTTATTAAATCATTACGACTTCTACTTGGCAATCTCATTTGTCTCTTTAACTTATGGACTTAGTGTGAGCTCCCATTTTCCTTGCTTAATGTTGGCATCTTTATGCGATGAAGTTTTTCTCTTCATCTCTTCTTATTTCAACTTCCTTCCTAATTGAATTTCCTATAATTATTCCATTGGTAATTTGGATCTCCACCCTTTTTATGGCCTTTTGCTTCATCTTACTACCTTTATGGTGCAAGTTTCTATTTCGATCCATTGTAGTGCCTAAATTGCCCTTTTCTAATCTTGTTAATGCTAAGCTTTATTGGTTCCTTTCCAAACTTCTCAACCGTCCACTCAAAGCTCATATAAAGTTTTAGCAATTGTCTTCATTGACAAGTCTTTCGTGGCCCCTGATGTGACATTTGACTCTTTTGGCCATTCTCACTGTTTAGCCCCTTTATGTAACTAGTATCTCTTATTAGGTGGTCACCTTTATCAAGATGTGAATTGTCCAATGTCTTTCCTCTTTATCAACCCTGAGGGGACTACCCATGCCTGCTCATTGAAGTTCTCACTGGATGATCTTTGCTGCAGTTGTCCTATCTTTCTTGAGTTTGATTTACCTCAGCAGTTCAGCAAATTCCATATCTAGTTAAGTTCCCATCCTTCTCAGGTGTTTGTAGTTGAGTTAAAAGGTGTATTAGGTTGGACTTCAGAATTCTAAAATGTGCACTAGCTTGAGGCTAGAGGTCTTTCTACCTATGTGGTTCATTATTCATTTTTTAAAGTCTCATTTCCTGGTTGAGTGTTTATCCATGTAGGGTCTTTTATCTCCTTGGCTGGTATGTCCTCTTTAAAAGGCTTCGCATGTGACCTATCTCTCCTCATGTTTGCTCTATCATTTTTTCTTGTCTATATCTTTCATAGGGCTTGAACCATTTCTCTCTACTTTATTCTTGTGTAGCTTTATGGCATAAAATCTCAATCACATTTTTTCTTGTCTTGCCTTTATTATGTCACAAGCTTGGAAATAATGCAATAATGAAAGAATAGATATAACGAGCAAGAAATAACAAAGCCAAACATTGAGGATTCTAAAAGGGATATAATGATCCTTTAGGACTTTACCAATTACCTAGACTTAATGCTCCTTAACTCCCTAAGGAATGCAAAAGTCATAACAATAATGCCTTTAGTGAATCGCTTGTGATCCCAAGAGTTTGATCTTTCGCATTTTATTATTTTGAAGGTGGCCATCTTTATCCATTTTTCCCACTATCCATTTTCCATATTTATTCTTCTTTACTCCATTTTAAGTCCTGACATATGCATTCTTCTTCTTAGCTTGATTCTTATACTTGGGAGAAGGAGGGAGCATGCACAAAATGAGGCAGTGGTATACTGAACTCCTAAGAACAGTGTATGGGCATATAACAGTTAGATTCATCAACACCTTCTTTATCATTCAACTTAAGTATGATGCAACGACTATGGTAATGAGTTAGGAGTGGTATATGGACATTACTCACACAATTCCATCTTTCTATTGGTAAGGTTACCACCAACTTGATAACTTGATATTTTGTCAATAACCACTAGCCTTACTTATTCAAAGGGCCTTGTCCCATTTGAATAACCTCTATACATTCTCATTCTATCCCTCAGAGAAGGAGTACATTATTTAGTTGCCTAAGTTTATACTTCCATTAAAGTCTCTGATCACATTTTGTTATGATACCTCATATACGATGGTAGCAAACAATTAAAGAGGTTAAGATTGATTAATCAACCCAATACTTCCATCCATCTACTTAGCACTATACTTATTCTTTAATGCTTTGAACATGTGTCCTTATGCTCCTCTTGCCACTTTAGGGGAACTTGGTTATCATATCTTGGTTTAATTGGGATAATGTTGCTTCTCTTATAGTGTTAGATGGATCTAACTATGCATAGAGAGCAACTATTAGTGGATACTTAAGGATTATAGTGGATGACTCAGCCCGTACAGTCATCATTCTGCATGTATCGCCTTCCTTTTTTGCTCTTCTTTCTCTCTCTTCCCAGTATGGGCATGTGAACATGACCTCTTGTTTGGCCTTATCATTGTAGCCCTTAATGTTATTCACACTTTTGTGATTTATACTTGAGGTTGACACTCGAAGAAGCTAAAACTTATAATTTGCATCTTTAATTGACAAGATTGGAGACCTTGGCTCTTAATAGGGTAAATGGCCTGAAAAGAAACAAAACACATATTAGTTCAATAAAAATGGTTTATATGCACATATGTAGGTTTCCTCACTTATTTGCTTCCTTTACAAGTGGGGACTACATTATAAGGTGATTTTGATGCATGGCTTAATTACATGTTTGCTTTTAATGAGCATTAGGACACAGTAGCACTTTTGGTGGGTCTAAATAAGCATGAGAGCACCTCCAAGAGGAAATGAGGGGCAACTAGCCATGGACTACTAAAAGATCCATCAATGTCAATGCACTTGGTTAAAGGTCTGAAGGGTGTTGAGTTTACTTCTACTTTGGGCTACAGTCTTACACTGCCAGTGCACATAAGTGGGATTCATGGAGTAATAGCTTTTCGACAACGCCATAAGAGATGGGCCTTCTAGTATTCAGGCCATAGAGGGCATCACTTTATGGTCTTATTTTTCACCTATCATTGGACTTTTGCTGGGCATCATTCTTTGAAACATCTCAAACTTTCTCACTATTTATTGCCTTACTCATGGTCTATCTAGGCAAACTGCATAGCTCAATCTAACATTAGCACCACCCATCTGGTATCCTTTCCCTTAAGGCTGTCATATATACGAACTCTTCCTTCTTTAGGAGATGTTACCCCTTATATGAACTTTGATATTCTATGTGCCAATTCTCCATAGATAAATCAACAATTGGAATACAACCTTGATGTTGTGAAGGATACCTTTCTTAGGATTTCTCATAAGACCTAAGTTGTCTATGTGAGCTCCCTCTTTCATGCTTTTAGCCTCATACTTGCTTTTCATAGTCTCTCACATTATGGTAGCGAGGCAACTCATTGTCAGAGTTGTACAGACTATTTATATAGGAAGTTGTAGAGTCTTATGAATTCAGGAGCTTACGCATATCCCATATAGTAGTAGTAGCTCATGCTTAACATTCCTTAAAGGCATATCCTTCTGATTTCTTATTCGTAGATGATGATGATAACTCTTACTGCAACTACTAATCTTATTTCCCATCTTTGGTGACTTTATTAAAGACTTCTCAACTTTTCATGGTAGCATCTTGAAAAAGGAATGAAATGGACTATGTTAGTTTTATTCTAAGACTTTTACTTACCTCGATAAGTGAGAGTCATCGATTTATAGAGTTTTAGGCTGAATTACACCATGAACTTTATTTGTATCCTCTCTTTATGCTTTGAGAAGCTAATGATCCCTTATTGTGTACGTTTCCTTGCCCCCTAGACTATTTAAAAGGAATAATCACTAAAACAAAATTGGTAATATATCGTCACATAACATACAATGCCCAATGCATGAATAATGGTGCAATGCATAATGCCTAGAATATATAAACAAACCAATACTGCTCAGGGCCACTATATAACTCGACCATGTAAGGATGTCAAAAATCTTGAAACTTTGAAAGTCAAATGAAACACATGATAAAGACTTAACATAACTGGCAACTTGTTAAAGTTATCACCTTCGCCTTCAAATTCAAAGCCATATAAACTTGAGCTCTCTTTAGCATCGGGCACCTATTAGAACTAGAGGAATGCTCTAATTCATGCACAAGCATAAATCTTATGTGCAAAAGCTCAATGGTAGCTATTACTATTGGATCTAGCTTAGGAGTTTTTGTAAACCATGTTTGTTTTGATGATTACAAACATATCTAAAAACTCATTCTTGTTTGAGTTTGTGTGTAAGATCTTGTAGGTACATCAATTTATTGATCAAAGGTTTTAAAATGAAGTATTTTTAGAAAAACTCTAAGTATTCAATGTAAACATGTGTTGTTGCATTTCAACGGGCACTGTGACTTCATCAATGGGTGTTGAAGATACACAACAGGCATTGAAGTGACACCCGAATATGAGTTAAGGATTTCAGACCCCTTAACCATCAACTCTCTCATTGCATAATAGGTGTTGGATGTTGAAAACTCTTGAAGTTCACAAGCTAACCTTCTCAATGGGTGTTGCATTTTCTTAATGGGCATGGCTCATTAATACCTTAACAAGTGTTGCATTTTCATAACAGGCGTTGGGCTAAGTGACTCAATGTGAATAGAAACCTCGAAGTCTTGATATGATCATTAGACTTATACCAATAGGTGTTGGAAAAACACCTATGCAGAGCTAGAGTTTCTAGAGCCTTCAACGGGAGATGATCAAATGTTCAATAGGCATTGGGACACTTTTCAACGGGCATTGAACCAAAGCCAACAACTATTGAAACACTGTATAAAATCTTCAAAAATAGAGCATCAAATTCACATCCTCTTGGAGATTTTCAATAGGCATTGTTTGTATCCCAGTAGGAGTTGAAGTTTAATTCTAACAGGCGTTAAGTAGCTCCAACAGTCATTGAAGGAGTTGGTGATTGAAAAATTGAAAAAGTCAAAAAAGGAGCGTCTAAATAGGTCTCTCTCTAATAGCTAGTTTCGAGGGCATTTCAATAAAATCAATGGTCGTTAAAGTTGTATTTTTACCTAACAATAAGCGTGGAGGCAATCCAACAGGCATTGAATGACTAGTTTTTGACATAGAGTGACAACCTTCCTTGTAATGGCTAGTTCCATGTCTTTACCTATAAAAGGACTCTCTTATAGTAGAATTAAAGAGAAAAAAGTGAAAAATGGTCAAAAGTGTGTTTATTCTATTGTGAAAACAATCTTTAATAAAGGGGTGAAACAATTGTGATCTAGCTTCAAGGGAAGATCAATTGTCAAAGCTTGCATAAGACATCTTCAAAAACAGAGTTGAAGAACAAGCTTAAGACATCTCTCTAAGCTCTCCGCCAAGTCAAGCATAATTTGTGAATGTGATCATTATTGTTTATTACATGAGTGAGAGTGTTCTTTCTCATCTTTAATTTGTAAATTCTTTAGAGAAAGGTTTTTGTTTTAAGAAGATATCTATAGATCTAAATCATATTTATGAAAGGTTTAAGGTCGTACTTGTAAACTACTTTGGGAAACGTTTTTAATAGCATTCAGAAGTCTACTTGTAACGACTTAGTAGTGCTCGAAAACTACTTGTGTAAAGGTGATTGATAGCTCTTGGAGTCTATCTTGATAGTTAAAGTCTTTAGTGGAAGACTAAAGGATAGGGCGTAGGCAAGGTTGTTTTGAACCTCTATAAATTGATTGTGTCTATTTCTCTTAATTTTTACATTTATCAGTCATTGAGTTTTACTTTCCATTCCCCTATTCAACCCCTCTTCTAGGGCACTAAGGGATAACAATTGGTATCAGAGCCTATCTCTCTATCCGGCTTAAGTATTCGTAGTAAAGATCATGGCAAGTCATGAGGAATCACAATCAATCTACAAGCCATCATTCTTTAGGGATGACTACAAGTATTAGAAGAACTGTATGGAAATCATTCTATAAAGTGAAACCATAAATCTATTGGACATTATAGAGAAGTTCTAACTAAATTAGTTGGTGATGTTCTTGTTCCTAAGCCTAAGAGTGAATGGACAACGAAAGAAAAGAATGCAAATCTCAAAAATAGATGAGCCAATCACGTTCTTTTTGGTGCTATCCATAAATCCCAATATGCAAAGCTGCAAATGTGTATATTGATAAAAGAAATTTGGGTCATTTTGTAGACTCAGCATGAAGGCACCAGCGAAGTTAAAAAGAAAAAAAAAATACAAATGCATACTTATATGTACGAAATTTTTATATACTAGCTTTGTGAGACCATAACTGAGATGTACCATAGGTTCATTGACGTTGTGGGCACTCTGAAAACTCTTGGGAACTTCTACTCCAATAAAATTGTTGCTAAGATCCTAAGAACTCTTCCCAAGGACAAATGGGAAGCTAAGAAGATAGCCATAAAAAAGGCTAACAATTTAGAAGTCCTATCTCTAGATAAACTTATGGGAAAGCTTCTGCCTCATGAAATCACTCTCAAAAAGACATCTAAAAGCTTTGGAATGAGAAAGAAAGACTTAACTTAAAAGCAAAAAAGGTATACTCTGAATTGCCCTTTTTTTTTCTTGCTTACATCTTCTTCTAGTGATGATGAAAACAACAGTGAAGATAAGCACCTGGCCCTTATAACAAACAAGTAAAAAGATTTCTCTTAAGAAGCAAAAGGGAAAGGAGATGCAAGAAGAAAAGTAGGAAGAGTTAACTTATTTGCTATGGATGCAATGGAAAAGGGCACATCAAGTTAGATTGTCCTAAGGTAAAGAAGAGCAAAGTTCCTATAAAGAAATACACCTTTAAGAAAGACGAGGAAGTGTATAAAGCTACTTGGGATGATACAAGTGACTCTAAAATTAATGGGGAGGACACTATAAAAGAACTAGCCAATCTATGTCTCATGGAAATTGAGGAAAGATTAGATGAGTCCTCAAATGAGCAATCCTCCAACAATAATACTAATAGCGATGGTGAGAATAAGGTAAATCCTCTTGACTCTTATTCTAGGGATGAACTATATTCTATTATAACCAAGGTAACCATGAAAGTGGTGACTCTCAAGACTAACACCTCTAATCTTAAGAAAGAGAATAAATCCTTAAAGGATTGTACTAAGAGTCAAGAGACCTTGGCTAAGGAGATTAAGTCTCTAGTTATTGAGAACTCTAAGCTTAGGGACAATCTCAGTAAATTTACCAAATGGAAGAAAAAACTAGACTCCATCCTTAAAGTTTAAAGAAACCCATCCATAAAACATAGATTAGGATATAATGCTTCTACCTCTACTACTCTTTCTACTTACAAGACAGTCTTTATCAAGGGTAAGGAAGTTAGCATGCCTAAACCTATGAGAATGCCTAAAGTTTCCATAAGGGGAAATGCCAAGACCAATGGCACAAAGGCTAAGTCTCAATCCATTCACACATAATTGAGACATGATGTTTCTAGAGCCAACTATGCCTACATGTATTACTTTTACAAGCCTAAGAGGGAAAGTCTCGAAAGGCACAAAAATTGGTATACTCATGCATATAGGTTTACACTTTACATAAAAGCAACTCACATGAGAAACACTCCCAAACAATTAGCTCATAGGAGTTATAAACCTCACAAACACCATGTGCATGCTTTACCTAGAAATAGGACACTAGTGCATTTTAATGGTGAGTGCTTTTATTGTGGTGTTTATGGCCACATTACCTATCGTTGTCTTGCTAGAAGGCACGATGAGTAAATGGCCAGAACTAACCCTTTAGGAACTAAGAAAATTTGTACCTAAGACTTTATCCTCTTTGTTTTGTAGATATGCTTGAAATCTCAAGTTGGAAAGCAAGAGTGGTATCTAGACAGTGGATGTTCAAAGCACATGATAAGATAAAAGGAGTTCTTCATACAACTAGAGAAATTTGAAGTCTTAGAAATGTATCATTTGGAGATAATGGGAAAGCTAAAATCATCGATATGGTAAAGTTGGTAAGGATGCCGACTTACCGATTCTTGATAAAGTTTAGCTTGTTGATGAACTCAAACATAATCTTTTGAGTGTAAGTTAGCTCTGTGACAAAAGGCCTTAAAGTTATGTTTGACCCAAAAGCTTGTTATCTGTCAAGAATGAGTGACAACAAAATCTTATTCATTGGTATGGGAATTCATAACATTTAAGTGATTGATTTAAATTCTCTTACTAATAATGGCGCTAAGTGTCTAATATCTATAGTGGATGAAGGTAAAACCTGGCATAAAAAGCTAGGACATGAAAGCATGGAACTCTTCAATAAGTTAAAAAAAGAAAAATTTAGTTAAAGGACTACCTAAAATCAAGTTTGCAAAGGAAGGAGTTTGTGAAGCATGTCAAAAAGAAAATAGGAAAAATCTTCATTCAAAGCCAAGAACATAGTAAATTCATCTAGACCCTTGCAATTGCTTCATATAGACATAGTAAGTTCATCTAGACCCTTGCAATTGCTTCACATGGACTTGTTTGGACTACTAGGATATCTAGATTGGGAGGCATGCATTATGCATTTGTCATTATATATGATTACTTTAGGTATAATTGGGTGTTGTTCCTTCCTCATAAGGATTCTTATTTTGATTCCTTTAAGGCCTTTGCTAAGAGAATTCAAAACCAAAAGGATTTAAAGATCTCTTATATTAGAAGTAACCATGGAGGAGAGTTTGAAAATGTGAAATTCCATAACTTTTGTACTGAGTATGGTATTTCACACAACTTCTCTACTCCTAGAACACCACAACAGAATGGTATAGGAGAAAAGAAGAATAAAACTCTTCAAGAAATGGCTAGGACTATGTAAATGAGTACAATCTTCCTAAATACTTTTACGCTAAAGCTGTAAACACTTCTTGGTATATGTTAAATAGAGTATTGGCTAGGCTCTTGTTGATGAAAATGCCCTATAAGTAATGGAACAATAGGAAACCCAAAATTGCATATTTTAGAATGTTTGCTTGCAAGTGTTCTATTGTAGACACTAAAGACAACCTTAGTAAATTTCACTCCAAATCCAATGAAGGAATTTTCCTGGGATACTCTACAACCAGTAAAGGATATATAGTCTTTAACAAGAGAACTCTTATTGTTGATAAGTCTATGCATGTTGTTTTTGATGAATCTAATCCCACTTCTTTAAGAAAAGAAGAAGATTTTGATAATCTTACAGGTCCCATGAGTGAGATGATTATTAAAAAAAAAAAGGAAAATGTGGATAAGCCAGAAAAAATGAGGAGTGAGGAAAATTCAAACCAATCTCTTCCTAATCCAAATGAAGGGTAAACTCAGCTAGAAAAGGATAAGATCTTCAAGAAAGATCATCTAAGAGATCTCACCATGCTATGCAAGATGAACTCAATCAGTTTGAAAGAAACAAAGTATGGACCTTAATTCCTATACCACAAAGACATTCCATTATTGGAACCATATAGATCTTTAGGAATAAGCTTGATGAGCATGGAACCATAGTTAGAAATAAGGCTCAGTTAATAACCAAAGGCTATAAACAAAAAGAGGGAATTGACTTTGATGAAACTTTTGTGCCTGTTGTAAGGTTAGAAGCCATTAAGATTTTACTTGCATTTGTTTCTCATATGAATTTTAAGTTATATCAATGGATGTTAATAGTGCTTTCCTTAATGGCTACATTGATGAAGAAGTGTATGTTGAATAATCCCTTAGTTTTGAAGGTCACTGCTTTCCTAACCATGTGTTCAAGCTTACCAGAGCCTTATATAGCTTGAAGCAAGCTCCAAGAGCTTAGTATGAAAGGTTGAGCAACTTTCTTATAAAGAAAGGGTTTTCCAATGGATTGGTAGACACAACACTATTATCTAAAGAAAGGAATAAAGACTTATTGCTTATGCAAATATATGTAGATGATATTATTTTTGGTACCACTAATGTTCGATTGTGTGAAGATTTCTCCAATGTAATGAAAAGTGAATTTAAGATGAGTAGGATGGGAGAACTTAAGTTCTTTCTTAGATTGCATATCAAATAAGAAAAGGAGGGAATCTTTGTCAACCAAGCCAAATACACCAGAGAACTAATTAAAAGATTTGGCATGGAGAACAAAAAACCTTGTAAAACTCCAATGAGCACCAACATCAAACTAAGCACAGATGAACATGGTAAGGTTGTTGATCAAAAGTTATATAGAGCTATGATTGGTAATATTCTCTATCTAACTGCATTTAGGTCTGATACCATGTTTAATGTGTGCTTATGTGCAAGAAATTAGTTTAATCCCAAGGAGTCTCACTTGCATGCTGTAAAACACATATTAAATACCTTATTGGTACTCTCAACTTAGGGTTGTGGTATCTTAAGAGTTCTTCATTTGAGTGAAATGCATTTTCAGATACTATTTTTGTTGGGTGTACCTTGGATAGAAAAAACACTTTAGGCATATGTCAATTACTATATGAATGTTTAGCGTCTAGGAGTAGCAAAAAGCAAAATTCAGTTGTTTTGTCTACAACTGAATCTGAGTATATGGTAGCAAGTCTTTGTTGTGCTCAAATTCTATGTATGGAGCAACAACTTCTTGACTATAAGCTTATTGTAAATCAAGTAGCCATCAAATGTGATAACACTAGTGCCATCAACTTATTTAGAAATCCCTTTCAACATTCTAGGAGTAAGTATATAGATGTAAGACATCACTTTCTAAGGGATCATGTTAATACTGGTGATGTTGTGTCAGAATTTATTGACACTAACTATCAATTGACAAATATTTTTACTAAACCTCTTTATGATGAAAGGATGCAATTCATCAAAAGAAATCTTGGAATGATTAATGGAGGCATATTGACTTAACATCAACAGGTTCTTCTCTTTCACCCTTGTTAATTCATGCATAATCTTTATTGATTAATTGTTGAAGCATTATGTGAATTGATTTCAATTTCGATTCTATAAGCTAAAGATTTTGATTGTGTCTTGTCTTGATCAAATGTCCCTTTATTAATTGAATTCACGACATTGAGTTTGATTAATAATCTACATTAACTTACTTCTGAAAATGATTGCTCATCTGAAAAATCCTTTTTGAACTTGTTTTTTCCTTAGAAAACATGGCCAATGGCAATTACAAATCTTCCAACGACCATTGTGTTGTTTGTAATTTGCAACCCATGTTTCTATATACCCCCAAGATCGTTGTACATTTCTAATGACCATTGTTCTTCACCCAATGGGTGTTGCAAGTAGCAACCATTGTTGAATGAAGAACACATGTTTGACTTAGATAATGGTGATGTCTAACAGTTGTTGTTTCCTTCACAATAGCTGTCAAACACTTTTAACGATCATATTTTTAAACTTATTTTACTTTAGCATTCTTTATGTTTTTGCTCTTTCTCTCTCTCTATTTCTCTTTGCTTTTATTGTTTCTATGTTTATCACTTGCATCATTCATCAAACGCTAAACCTAATGGCACCCAAAAGTGAAACGACTAAGGGGTATAAACACTCTACTAAGAAAAACCCTTAACCCTTATACTTAAGTTTAGAAATTAAAGAAAACCTGGCCTTAATGATTGCTCAACTGAATAAAAGGTTTAGTGAACCTTCAGATGCTCCTCAATCCTCAAAGAAGGCTAAGGCAATTTTAGAATCATAGGGAAAGGGAAAAGAGATAGAAATAGAGCAACCTCCATGCATTGTCTAAAAATTCCATCTCAAGACAGACAAGGAAAAAGAATTAGCTCTAAAGCTTCTCAAGAGACATCTAGGGAAGGTAGATTCTTTGAATGGATGGATATTCAATGGTATGGATTGGTAGAGTAAGTAGATGAACTAATGACATGGATAGGGTGGGAACTCTTATGTCACATCAAGTGGCCTTCCTATCTGAAGCTAACAATTGAGTTATTGACTACTTTAGAGGTTTTCGAAGGAGAATGTCATGCATATGCATAAAAGGGGACCATCAACTTCAGATTCTTTAAGAAGAAGTACATTCTAAGGCCAAGTAAGTTGGCTAAATCTTTGGTGCTTCTACTACTAGAATAGCAGAGCTTCCCCCACTTTTAAAGTGGATGTGAACCAATTCTAGAAATCCATCGCAGATGGGGAAAACAACTACAATAGCAATAATAACAAGGCATCAAAGATTAAAAGCCAAGTATTGAGGATCACACATTGGTTTATAACTTGGAACATCAATGGCAGAGCCCAATCAAATGGTAATTGCACCATCATAGATCTCTTTTATCTTTGGTGCATGAAGAACAAACAAAGGATAAACACTCCATTATTTTTTGTGTAAAGAATTGGTAATCAAGTGGACAAGGCAAATAAGTTTGTTATTGGGCATTACATCACTCAAATTGCCAAGTTTGTAAAGACCATACCCTCAACTAAAGAGGAACTTGAAGCAAGGGAACATTGTGTTATAGAAACTGCCACACTATGAGTCCATTAGTGAAAAGATGTTGCTAAGTATGAAGATTTTTTAAAGGCCCAACTCAGGTTTATTAAGAGAATTTCAAAGGAAAAAGAAGCCCATGGACTAGACCTAAATGATGATGAAGTTGAGGAAGCCATTCGAATAGGCATTAGTGCTATGGAAGAAATAGGTACAACTGCTCTTACTCCTGCTACTGCTCTCACAGAATTTGAGAAGAAGGTCATTGACCAACTTGCCACAATCACAAATTCTATTCAAAAAGTTGAATCCTCCACCATCTCCATTCATCAAAAGGTTTAAAGACTTCAAAGGGATATGAAGGATGTCAACCAAACCCTAGACTGGATAGTTGAAGAACTAAACTTACAACCTGAAACACCAACTACCCCAACAGAATCAGAGACAACAGCTGAGCCTAAGGATAAGCCTTAAAACAAATCTCTAGGACTTTCACCTCACTCATCTTCATGTGTATATTTTCTAATTATTTTAATTATCTTATCTTTTTCTTTTCAAATGTTGATGTATGGGATAACATCTCTTCAATGAATATAAATATTTTTCTTAACAATTATTTGTTCTTACTTGAGTTATCTTTATTATTTCTCTACTCTTGTATTTATTTGATAATGACATGAAGGGGAGAAATAACCAAGTATGAGATACAAAGCAATTATGAGAGTAAGGGGGAGTGAAAACAAAAATGAAAACAAAAAATGTAAAAACCTAGTATGAGTTATAGCCAAGTTAAATGCATGTTATAACTTAGATTTTATGATTTCATTTTACAAAAACTTGGCATGTATAACTTTGTTTTAATACTACATAATCAATGAAACTAAGGGGGAGCTAATGATCAATTATAACTTATGCATTTGTTCATTATATAATATACATTTCTTGTAAGGATTATTTAACCCTTAATAGATTATTTATCATCATAAAAAAGGGAGAGATTGTTCGATCTAGCTTAGGAGTTTTTATAAACCAAGCTTATTTTGATGATTACAAACACATCTAAAAACTCATTCTTATTTGAGTTTGTGTGTAAGATCTTATAGGTACATCAATTTGTTGATCAAAGGTTTTGAAATAAAGTGTTTTTGGAAAAACTCTAAGCATTTAAAGTTAATGGGTATTGTTACATTTCAATGGGCATTGTGACTTCATCAACAAGAGTTGAAGATGCACAATAGGCATTAAAGTGATACCTAAATATAAGTTAAGGATTTTGAACCCCTCAACCATCAACTTCCTTTACAAGTTAACATTCTCAATGGGCATTGCATTTTTACAATAAGCGTAGCTCATTGATACCTTAACAAGTATTGCATTCTCATAATAGGTATTGGATCAAATGACTCGATGTGAATCGAAACCTCGAAGTCTCGACATGGGCATTAGACTTATACCAATGGGTATTGGAAAAGCACCTAGGCAGAGTAAGAGTTTTTAAAACCTCCAACAGGAGATGATCAAATGTTCAATAGGCATTTGGACACTTTTTAATGGGCATTGAACCAAAGCCAACAACTGTTAAAACACTATACAAAATATTGAAAAATAAATCATCAAGTTCACATCCTCTTGGAGATTTTCAATAGGCATTGTCCATATTCCAACAGGAGTTAAAGTTTAATTCCAACAGGCGTTGAGTAGCTCCAACAATCATTAAAGAAGATGTGACTAAAAAATTGAGAAACTTAGAATAGGAGTGTTTAGATAGATCTCTCTCTAACAGCTAGTTTCAATAAGTGTTTGAATAAAATCGATGACCATTGAAGTTGTATTTTCACCTAATAATGAGCGTGGAGTCAGTCTAATAGGTATTGAATGACTACTTTTTGACATAGAGTGACAACCTTCCTTCTAACGGCTAGTTTCGTGTCTCTACCTATAAAAGGACTCTCCTAGAATAAAATTAAAGAGAAAAAGTGAAAATGATCAAAATCGAGTTTATTTTGTTAAGAAAATAATCTTTAATAAAAAGGGGTTGAAATAAGAGTGATCTAGCTTTAAGGGAAGATCAATTGTCAAAGCTTGCATAAGACATCTTCAAAAACAAAGTTGAAGAACAAGTTTAAAACTTCTCTCAAAGCTCTCCACCAAGTCAAGTATAATTTATGAGTGTGATCATTATTGTTTATTACTTGAGTGAGAGTGTTTTTTCTCATCTCTAATTTGTAAATTCTTTAGAGAAAGGTTTTTGGTTTAAGAAGATCTTTATAGATATAAATCATTTTTGTGAAAGGTTTAAGTTAGTACCTATAAACTACTTTGAGAAATGATTTTAGTAACATTTGAAAGTCTACTTGTAATGGCTTAGTAGTGCCTAGAAACTACTGTGTAAAGGTGATTGATAACACCTAGAGCCTATCTTGATAGTGAAAGTCTTTAGTTGAAGACTAGGGGAGAGGACCTATGCAAGGTTGTGTCAAACCTCTATATATTGATTGTGTCTATTTCTCTTAATTTATGTATATATTAGTCGTTCAGTTTTACTTGTCATTACCCTATTCAATCCCACATTTTAGGGCATAAAGGGATAACATCTACTTTCCCTTTTTATTTTTCTTTTATATATATTTTTTATTTTTATGCTATAACTTTTACCTAAGTCCCCTTTTTGGGTTTTCAACTTAGCGATCTGCTCTAACTTTTACCTAGGCTGCCCTTATGGGTTTTCAACCTAAAGAGCTTTCATTCATTTTTTATGTTCTTTTTCTTTTCATTCTTTTCTCTCATGGATGTTTTTTCCTTCTCCAATCATTTGGTCTCCCTATAAAATTAGGGGATGGATCATTAGGTTAGCGAAGCTCAATTTTATTTCTCACGTACATTATTGAACCTTCCCCTTACTTCCTTACTTGCATGGGTCATCCTTTTGAGATCTGCCCTTCCTCACACATCTTTCTTCTCATTCTTACCTCTTACATATCTCTCATTTTCCTTTTTACTTCTTCACCTCTATTACCAAGGAAGATTTAGGGCCTATCATGGCTTTTCACACCATGCTTCCTTTCCCTCTTCAATCTCACCTTCCTACTAACACTCTTTTCTTTATACATCATTGTTTCCCATATTCCTTTCTTGGTTATAGCTTTTCACTCTTATTTCTCTCTTCTTCAAATCTTTTATTAGCTCTTTCTTTTTTTCTTATTTTCTCTCTTCTTTCTCTTTTCCTTTTTGTTATCCATTCATTTTGTCATCTCTCTCATTCTTCCTTATTTCCTATGATGGAACACAAAATGTCAGCAAGAAGGTTTTCTAAATCATAGGCTGTGAGATAATTGTTATTACATCATTTTTCTCTTTTACAAATACCCAACCCTAGTGATGTTCATATTTTATTTTCTCTTTTACAAATACCCAACCCTAGTGATGTTCATATTTTCTTTTCCTTTCTTTCTTTTTACTTTTTATTCTCTCTCTCATACCAATTATACCACTAAATATATCAATATCTACATTTAGATTAAATAAGTAAAACATGAAATTAAAGCGTCATCACTCATTAAAATAATTAAACTATGTAAATGTTTATAGTTAAGATATGACAAGTTGAGCTAAGAAAGCAAAATAAAACTCAAAATTATGTTTCCTACCAAGTTTACCATGGTTTTTTTTTTAGGTTTGGTAGCTTTCCACTCTTAAAAAGATCCCGAATGGTATTCTTCAGGCACCAACACTAATTAATGTAATGTTTTATGGTCTGGTAAGGGCTAAATCCTTATGTTAAGGTAAGGACTGGTAGAGTGGTTTATACTCCTCGTGTAGTGTAAACCTTTCCTTTGACTTTTCCCATGCTTAAGACAAAGGTTGATCAAGTCATGAGCTATTCTTAGGTTTCATTCCCTTTTATAGGTCAATTAGGCCTTTTGTATTGAAGTCTTCTTTTAGTATCTGCTTAATGGTCATGGCCATATCTTCATCCTTTAAAAGTTTTAGTGCATGATGCATAGGAAGTAGTAATACTTCCTCATTAAAATCCTCAAGAAGCTCTTCTAAAATTTGGGTTGGAGGAATGACCTCTTGCTTATGATCTTGGCTCGGGTGGCGATTAAGTGCTATGAGGTTAGGTATCACTCCTAAATCAATAAGACCCTGAATTGTATGATGAAGCCTTTGGCACTCTGTGTGATGACCCGTATTCTAATGGAAAACACAAAAAGCATTAGCATTGTAGTTCTTAGGTTAGGGGCCTAGGGGCTAGAAGATGTAAAATCCCTTCCTTTTAGAGTCGTTCCAAGGCTTGGACGGTGATATCACATGCTTAGAAAATCCATATGGGCTCTTGTATATTACTTCATTTTTCTTGCATCAGGCCTGTAATTGCTTGTGTTATAGAGGTTGCTTAGGGTGTTCTCCTTCTCCTTTATGGGTGCTAGTTGAACTCTTTCCCTTAAGCTTCTTCTGACTAGGTTTGGCATAAGAGGTTGCCCTTTGACAGGTTGAGGGTGATCTTTCTACTTTTAGGCTTAAAGAGGTATTAGCCAATAACTAGTTAAAAGCAACCAAGAATTGACTATAAGAGGAGTCAAGACTTATTTTGGGCTTGGTGTTAGGGTGATCAATCAGGAACACAAAGTTTGATAGCTTCCCAGAATTAATGAGTCTTAGATTTCATACTTGAGACACTTGCATGTGCTAGTGTTATGACCATGGGCTTGGTGAAAAATAAGAAAGGCACCTGACACAAAGCCCCTAGGAAATGGGTTTAGCAAAGGCTTAAGATCAAGTGGCTTAAGCATCCCTTTCTTCTTTAACTCCTTAAATATTTTAGATAATAGTTGGTTCACGTTAGTAAAAGGTCTTATGCTTCCTACCTTCCTTTCAGGCTCATCTCCTTTAACTTTATAAACATGTAACTCCATTCCCCCATTTGTTGGCTTTTTTAGTGCCAAACCATCCATCAAGACCTGTTTGACTATCCTTTTTAGATTCTTATCCATGTACTGATGCACTACCAGTTTTACCTCGATCTTTATCATGTCTTTAATCATTCACTCATGTTCTTGGAGTTTCAACTCTCCCATCTTGACTAAGTTATATGGTGCTTGTGAGTTGTCTTGAATTATTTTTGAGTTCTAAGAATTTAAAACAATAAATTATATGATGATGTTATAATGCCAAACAAATGAATGTATGCATGAATGTCAGTGATACATGGCGAAAAAATAAACATATCACCTTACAACCTTATTTTTCCCACACATGTAGTTATAAAAGCTCTTCCTATGACAAATGGTCAATTCAAATACCAACATGGGGTATTGAATTCAGAGGTCCTTCGAACCAACTAAAGTTAATGGCGAGATTAAAAGTAATGGAGCATGGTCATACTCTAAGTGCACATCTTGTAAGGAAAATATTTTGTAAAGAAAGTGGGTATGTTTTATGGCTTGATGGTAAGAGCTTGAAAATTGTGCACTAAGATGAGTTATAAGACCCATAATATATCAAAAAATATTGATTCTATGTACTACATGCTATTTAATTATCTTGATCAATTAGCCAATTTTCAGGTAAAAAATCCTTTATTTTAGGCTTTAATGGGTCACTTTTTTATACTGTAAAAATGTGCACTTAAAATATGACCATAATTTCAAACCACTACTTGGGTAAAATGCAAATATTTAAGGACCTATTCCATGGTTCTAAGGTTCCTACATGTCGTTGAGGGTTTAAAAGGGATGTTAGAGTATATGGCTCCTACAAGCTTGGGGGACAATTGTCGTATACCCTTTATTTGACATACTCGAAGGTATTTTGCTTATGAGTGATGAATCCTCCTCACCATCACTTAAGCTTAAAAGTGTTAAGCTTAGAGAACCCATCGGTTAACTAAAGGGCACCTAGTGCATGTGATGAAGTGTGAAGACTACATGAATGCAAAGAGAACTTAATTAATAAAGGCAAAATATAAATATTAACCAAAGATTTGTGAAGTCAACTATATTAGTCCATAGTGGAGTCACCTCTATGAGCGCCTCAAATTTCACTACTGCGCTTGAACGAATGAAATCTTGCTTGCGACTCCTACCTTTTATCAATTATCGAGGGATCGAGAGGATAAGAGGTCATACAATATTAATAACTCCTAGTCATGGCATGTGATTTGGATCAATTGGAAATCCTTGAGGCTTCACGTAAGACAGAAGCCCTTTTTTCAAAGTTGGTTCAACGGGGGACCAAGGCGGGATAATACATTGGTACCATCCCTGCCAGATGAAATGTGGAGTCGCCATCCAACTTTGGTAAGGATAAGAATTTGAGCAAAGGTAAATTCTAAGCCTGCCTAAGCCATTTAGAAGGCCTAATCTATCTTCACCCTATCAGAGATTGGGTTTGGGAGTTGGATACAACTTGGGAAACAGGTTAGGCACTCTCAAGTTTCCTAAATATAAGGATCCAACCTTTGAGAAATCAATGGTTCATTTTTATGCTTTGCCTTTATTAATCAATTTCCCATTTATCCACCTCAACATATCAATCTCAACAAGCCATCAATCATAATATGTAATTCATGAATGATATGCAAGATGCAAGAAAATAATAAATAATATATACAAGGCAATGATAGGGAATACACATCCAAATAGTGGGATTATCAGGCAATGGACTTAAATAGATTAAAAAAACATGCATTAATTAGCTTTCTTAGCCTACAAAAATGAACATAACTTAGTCCATAAAACATTGGTCAAATGAAAAGAAAACATATTAGCACATGAAACAAGTATAAACAAATCAAATGAACTTAAAGCACAAGAGATGAATACAACACTTATTATTATCTCTCCCTTGCAAAAGGTGCCTATATATGTATTTGAGTCCATAATATCACATGTCCACATAACCATCCAATAAGCAAACATAGTAGAAATGGATAAATCATGAACATGAAAAGAAGATAACATGCAATGCAAAGCATTTAGAGGATGTCGAGTGGTCTAAGGCAAAAACTTACCATAAGAGGGATCTTAGGATTGATGAATCCTTACCCTATGTAGCTCTAAAAGAGCATGGCATCCATAACACTACTAACCATAAAAGAGGGATAGAATGCTAATCGAAAAGGGAAATCACATAACTAAAATACTATTCACATGCTTCTTGACACAAGCAAAATCATAAAAAAGAAGTGCTTTCAAGGTCATTAGAATCCTAAGTTCCTCACTTGGTCACTGCTCTAAAGTGACTAATAGTAGAACCGAAATCATCATTAAACTACATTAGAGAGCATGAACATTAAGATAGCAAGAGCCATGAAAAACCCTTACAAAACCTGTGAAAACTGCATTTTTGAAGTGAATAGGGGTCCTTGGCTATTTAGCTTTGCCCTATTCTACCACTAGAGTGATGAAGAAACATAAAAAAAAAAAAACCTTGGATAATAGAAATTTGGATGAGAAGAAAAGAGGTTGCACAAGACTGTGCATAGGAAACCAAGATTGTAAAACCCATTATTGGGGTTGTACAACCTATACAAAGGTTGTACAACCCTAAATTCTAGGTTTTTGAAAGTAAAAAAAGAAAAAAGAAGAGGAAGAAGAAAAGGGGAAGTAGGGGCTCTTAGATGTATTTGTATGTTTTTGTGCCTCAAATGCTCACAAGGTATTCAATATCCTCTAAAAATGCTCAGGGAATGCACAAAAATGAGTAAAGACCTGGTTTTAGCTTTGAATGAGTTGGGGTGAAGTAGGTTCAGGTTTTATGTGTTTGAGGAGTAATTCCAGCAAAGTAACCTTAGGGTTTTCAAGCCTTTCCTCACTCTTTAAATGAGGGGGTATTTATAGGTGTGGGATGGGTGTACAGTGCCATAAATAGTTTTAGTTGCACTATAGACGCATCCAATCATAGAGAAGGTGGTGAATGTATTGGAATTAGGGTTTGCACGTGGGCTGTATAGCTAAGAATGGGTTGTACATCCCTTTGATAGGGTTGTGTAGCCTTTGGATTAAAAAGGGACCAGTTCTAGAAAGTTTTGAGGATTTGGGTTTATGATAGCTCTATACATCCCTATTTTAGGATGTGTTGTACATCCTAGTTTAGTGGGATGTACATCCCTCTGAGCAGGATTGGTCTTAGGTTTAGTTTTTGGTTTTGGCTTGGTTTTAAGCTTGGCTTTGGGTTTTTCCAAGGTCCCCCAAGGCTTTGTTTCTCTTCCTTTGGTCTTTTCCCCTTGCATCTTAGGGATAGGTTCAGTGATTTTCATCATCGAGCTTGCATCCTAAGACTCAAAATCTAGTGCTAACAATGTTAATTTTATTTTTATTTGAAAATCAAAGAATTGAGATGTTATCTAAGCTACCAGTGCAATGAAAATAAACTAAACTAAAAATTCAATAGGAAAAAGACAAAAGTAATTAAGAAAGATAATGTTATGATAAAATTCCTAAGACACTTGTTCTCAGTAATGAAAAAGCATAAAATCATTAATCAATCAATGTTATCTTAGACTAAGGTTTGCAACTATCGATTGTCTCTTCAGTAACTAAGTCCACTCTCTTGAGTAGTTACTTAACTTGTAACTGTTTATCCAGATCTATCTCTTAATGTGAACTAAAAATGCATTTTGGATCTAGTAATCCTTTAAGTGATAACAATAAGTTAAGTGGGTATCTTTGCTCGTCAATTGACATAAGGAAAATGATTATAGGTATATTTCAATTTACAATATCTCGATCTATAAATGAAACAAAAATCATGTAATTGGTGATCAAATAATCATAAGCATTATGTTTAAGAATCATTCACTTGCCAAAGAACAAAATTCCAATATAGTCTTTGAAATCATAAATCAATTATTCATTATTTATGGCTACATCAGGGTCCTAGCTCAAAGATCTAGCCTAACATACTCAAAACAAGACAAATCCAAAAGCAATAGCATCATCATTAACAATGGAAATAAGAAATAAAAGAAGGAAAAATGAAATCTCTTAATTGTTTTGCTAGATCTTCTCTTTTTTTTCTTCTTCTTCTTCTTCTTCCTTGACCCAATGATCTCTTCGACTCTTGCACTTGATCTTGCATTGTAGCTTGTTTCTTTTTGTTTTCTTTTGTAAAAAAATGCCTTTTTTGAGTGTTCAAAAGGTCTTTTTTTTTTCCTTCTAACTTCTCTATAAAAAAAACCCTAGTAGTTTAATTTAAATACTCATCAAAAAGAGCTAAAACATATCTCATGATACACCCAGGTCACAACTTATGACTAAAGTCATAGGCGTGACAACCAATACACTCTTAGCAAAGTCATATCCTGCGACTAAATATGCATGTGTGATAGCCAACTCTTCTTCTTCAATAGTTTAAATGTCTAGGTTGGTTCCTAAAGTTGCCATCTTTGCTTGTTTTGGTCCTAATTCGCTCTAAACTTGCTAAAACACTTATAAAACATCTAAATGTGAGAAATAACACAAATTAGCTTAAAACAACTTAATTTAAATGTAGATTAACACCAAATTAGGCTCAAATCTCATTAAATGAACAAATTAATTCTAACGAATTCCCCCACACTTGAACATTACTTGTTTTAAATAATAAAGAATAAATGGCCAAAATTTTCATAATTATTACACTTAAGTACTATAAAAGATATTCCAAACAGGAAATCACTTAAGCAAATGAACTTAGGTTAGATTACTACCTTGATAAGCAAACTTATTAATAAAAAAAAAATAAGAAATAATAAGGTGATATTTTATACATACATCTCGATAATCCATGCAACTAGACCATTAATAGGCATAACCATGATGTAAGATATGTTAGATCACCATTGCCTTCAGTAAGTAATAGTGAGAAGAATGGCTTTAAACACATGAGATCATTAGCATTCATCTTTCTTTTAAGCACATTTTTTTTCCATTTTTCTTTCTTCTTTTTTTTTTTTCTTTCTTGAAGAGTTTATATGCCTTTTTATGAAAATTCAAATATTGGTGATGAATGCACCTAGTTACTCAACATAAACCTTCATTAAAAATGTTTTGCATACTTATGCTTTTAGTTTGCCATTTTATGTGAAAATCGATATCAGTTATGAAGATTTTGGATTACTAAGCATCCTAAACATGGTAAAATGGTTATTTTTCTTTCTTTTAAATTTATTTTGATTAATCCTAACTCATATTTCTTAAACTACTTCATCATTGTTAATTAATAAAGCATAATATTAATCCCTTTTTCATTTAAGCTCATGAAATTATATCTATTCATAGCTAGCCAAATTACTTATTTGAATATACATGTAAAACATAATCTCATTGCATTCTAACTATCATAAATTCATAAGTTATACTCCTAAATTTAGCAACTAACTAAAGATTCATTTATCTCAAATTCATCATAAGATTGGCTTCTCTTTCATAACTACATGCAATGATTACCAAATAAAGCTTAATATAGCTACATATTATTGCAAAAATCATAACAAAAATTTTATTTCATTATAAGTGCAATCATCATATTGGTCCAAGCTTGCATTCATAATCTTCCCCCTCCCACCCCACCCCCCAACCACCACCCCCATTTAAATATGGCATTGTCTTTAATGGCATGTGTCCATAACATAAAAGATATAAGAGGTGATATATAAAGAAATATTTTCCTCTTATCTTGGTGCAAGGTTGATTATATGTAAATCTCTTCATGCTTTTAGTCTACATTCTCTTTAACACCTAAGATAATAAGAAAGATCATGTAGCCAATCCAATTTTAAACAAAACAAAATAAAGGCTAACTAGAAAATGCAAAAGAAAATCTCATGCAACTTACTTATACCACATTATATTACTTATTAATAACATATAAGCATAAGCGCAAAACATTGGTGCACATGCACCTTACAACACTAAAATATTAAACACAAGAATAAGAAAACAAGAAAGCAAGTTTGATACATCATAAAGGATGAACATGACATCAATAATGATAAAAATCAATAGAACATCTTCTAACATAGTGTTTCATGGTGTATTCAGTAGAGAAGGCAAATCAATGTTAGCTCTAGCAAGATATTGCCTTAACGTTTAGTCTTTATGCTTTTGCACCCTTTCCATCCTTGTTAATATAGCATCCATGGTCTATCATTTGAAGAACTAAGTTCCATGGTCCCTCTTATTATGGACAAGGTCCTTCTTTTCATGGAAGAGTGTTGAGAGGTGGAACTATAGGAATGTCTTCCTCCTCATCTTCTTTTTTACTCTCCTCTTCACTTTCTTCTTTGAAGTTCCTTAATTTTTTATTTTTAGTGCTCCACTTTTGAATGCCACAATCCCCATTCTCCCTAATGTAGTGATGTTGAAGGGTTCCATTTTAGGCAAAGCCTCTTCATCCATTTGATTAGGATCAAAACTATATAAAAAGATAGGCAAACCTGTGATTATGTGTGTTGGACTAGGTTGTTCAAACCTAAGTCAAAACTTTCTTTTAATCTTGACAACATAGATTGAAATGTACTAATGTCAATATTAAATGTTGTTCTTGTAGAAATTTAGTAAGGAACTCATTAGAAGTTGAATGAAAGCAAGTAATGCAAACTGTGGGTAAAGCACTATTTGAATGCAAAATCACGATTATTGTCTTAAGATTATTGGAGTCCATTTTGTACAGAAGGATTTGCAGTTAAAGTAACAATGTTGGACATGATTGTGTTCTTCAAATCTCCTTGGAGGGACTCTAGAGCTTCAATTAATTAATCCAACGTGTCAAAGGAACCCATTGGAAAGTAAAAAATCATAACAGCAAGTCCTTAGTCTTAATCGCGAATTCTTACAAGCAAAATCTAAATTAATTCATAGTGGAAATCATGGCCAACCACTATACTCACGATTACAACCTTTAACATCCTCTAGAGGGATCCAACGACTACATTTTAAATGAACCAATGGTGAAATGCCACATGTACTAGCTGTTAGACATGTTTGAATTCACAATCGTGAATGAGCAAAATCCAGGGAAACTTTAAAGATCACGACTATGACATAAGATCTCGACCATGACTTTTGCTTGACAAGCATTAAATGTAGATTTTGCCACCAAGTTTGAGATATGAAAATAGTTTTGAGAGTAACATCTCTTTGGTAGGAAAAGCCTACAAATATTCTTATAAATGGACATAGATGCAAGAGAATAACATTTACTAATGCTAAACTCTTGCAAATTTCTCTTTCAGCTTTCTCTCTTTTAATTACTCTTTGTTATTGAATTATAAGAAGTGTGGTGTGAGCTTTAAACACCCTTTGAAATTAGGTTTGAGGGTTAGCCAATAGAAAACTCTTGTATAGATTGAGTGTAAGCTTTAGGAAACACTTGTAAGATTGTGTGTGAGCCTTTGTAAAAGATAAGTTGTAAAGTTAGATTTGAGCTTTCAACCACCATTTAGTATTAGCGGAATACCCAATTGAAAGAATTAGGGAATGGATGTAAGGTTGGTTAATACCCAAACCATTAAAAATTATTGAGTGTTATTCTTCTTCTACTTCTTCTGATACTTGCATAACTAACCTTTCCTCTAAATTTTAAATTTTCCACCAATTCAACCCCTCTTTTTTTAGATCATAAGGGATAACAATATGTCTTAATCCTACCATTTGCATACAATTTTTTTTATTAAACCCAACATATTTTGGAATAGATGATGAGTGGTGGAAATCTTTAATTTATTTGGTGCACACCACATATGAAAGAGCTCTTGTTTAGACACTATGGTCGATTCCTTCTTTCAAAAGATAGAAAAAGGCCATAAACTTTTAAAGAATCATAAAAAACCTATCTTTTATTACCCCACTTAAGGCTTAATGGAAATTCAACACCTCAAGTTCCAAAATTCTTTCCCAAAATGATCTTGCACTAAAGTTTTTAAGGTAATCACTCATGCCTCCTTTGTAGAAACCAAAGGCATCTCTCATGATGTTTTGATTAATGGTGTATTATTTGCCAATAAACTAAAGATAAGAGATGTTTCATGCTTATTCTTAAAGTGAGGTGTTGAAAATAACTCAAGATTGAGTCTTTTATAAGATGGGAGTGGTGTGAATGTAAATTTAATCGAACCTAACCTACCTAAAAGATCATTCTTCCTATTAAAAATTTCTAGTTGCAGCAAAAGTGGTTCAACCAAAAACTTACATACAATAGACTCCTTAAGGTTAAGAGAAAAGAATTTCTCACCTTCTTCACTATTGTAAATAGGGAAGGGAGCATTGTACTTTGATGACATATCATTTGGACATTTTTGTTATTACTTCCCATTTTTCCTTGATGATGATGCTCTTGAAGAAATCTTGAGTTAATGAAAGATGTAAGAATATGGTGGTGGTTGTGGTTTTGGAAGAGTAAATAACCAAGGAAATTAGCTAAAAAGTAACTAAAAGATAGAGAAAGAATTGATGTTCAACAGACTTCTACTTGCTCTCAAATTTTAGAAAATGTTTAAGTGAATGTTTGAGCAAAATTATGAAGGAAAAACACAATTTATAAAGGAAATGGGTTAAGTTTCTATTAGGAAGTGTTTGAACTTCAAATTTACTAAAAAAATCCCCTTAAAATTTTCCTTTGATTACATAAAATTTGAGGGTGTCGTAGGCACAATAACCATTTGCTCCATCTGGAAAGTCTTTGAGTCACGGGCTGTGACTTGAGTCACAACTTATGACTCAACCAAATGTTATGCCTTTCAATTTAGTCATGGCTTGCACTTTAGTCATGTGTACGACAATGGACAGCTTTGTTGCCTTCACATTTGTGCTATATTAATTCCCTTATTGCAAAATATCCTCAAATACATTACAAACATATGAATAATGATAAAATTCATTAAATTAGGACTTTCATAATGCATAATCTATCTTTAATCAAACTTAGAACACAAAATCAACATTAATTAACATCAAACACATATTAAAAACTTGAAATCAAATTTAACAAAGTTATAATTAAAGATAAACAAACTCTAAAATTGAAAGCAAACACACTAAAAGGAAAGGAAATGCAAGGTTTTTAAGCTTAGAAATCTAACATCCAATGGATTACATCTTCAATCTAAGAACATTGAAACTTCTTCTACTTCTTCCTCGGCCTTCCTCTGCCCCTCTTAGCCTTAGGTGGTCTTTCTCTTCCTCTTGTTGAAGTGCAAGCCTCCATTACCTCTTTTCTTCCCACTTCTTGATAACTAGAAGAAGACTCCTTTACCTTAATGGTCATTAGGATTCCTTTTTCTTTACACTCCATTGCTACTATTTACTTAAAAGAGATAAGAATCTCATTTTCTTCTAGAAAAGCTTTATAATAGCAACAAAAGATGATTTGCTTACTCTAGAGTAATGATTGATTGGGTAAAGGTGGAATCCTTATTTAGGCAATTTAAGGTTGGGTGGTAGGAAGGATAAGGGTTGTTCTTCCTTAACATTAACTTTGAAAAATCCATTTGTGTTCTTCAATTACTACAATAGATGAGGAATATAGCAAAATCTATCTTCCTTTTCATATATAAGCAATATTTTTCTCTTAATCCTATTAGAATATGAAATTCTAGAACATCTAGAATCTTCTACACCTATCCTATACAAAAGTGCTATAAACATCATCTTAATTACTATTTTGATGTGGAATTCAAATGAGGACAATTTTACTAAACATTCATAACATATTTAGTGAAAAAATCTATGAAAGTAACAATATAACACAAAATGCATATCAAATATCAAATTGAAATTATTGCCATCCCTTTTTGATAACTCTCTTGATTTGCTTACTTTGCATATTCTCTTTTTCTTCCATCTTCTCCAAAGCAACCTATCAAAAAGATGAAATTTATTCAAAAATTTAACTAATACTAAGTAAAGAAAACTAAATAAATTATAAGAAATATTAAAACTTGGATTCCCTTCCAAGAGTGTAATTTTTAAGATCTTTTAGCTTAACACTTTTCTTTCTTTAGTTAGATGTGGTGGTGAAGTAAAGGAGTTCTTCATGCTTCTTTAGCTCCATCCCGTGTAAGGCTTGAGACATTCTCCATTCACCTTGAAAACTTCTCCCTTCTATTTTTTAATATCAGTCACTCTATGTGAGTAAGTTTTCACTATCATGAAAGATCCCAACCATCTAGACTTCAATTTTCCTAAGAATAACCTCAACCGAGAGTTAAAAGCAAAGCTTGTTGTCTTTTTTAGAAAGTGCATTGATATGCTTGTCATGCCATTTCTTTGCCTTGCTTTTTTGTAGATTATGGCATTTTCATATGCATACAATCTTAGCTTTGGTTATTTCTCTCTTTTCTCCTTTCTCATCATTAATCTTGTCTAGTTTCCAACACCTCCTTTCCATAATTAGTGTCTTAGTATTGTACACATCAAACTCCATTTAGTCATCTCCCATTCTCAAAGTTAACTTTCCTAGCTCCATATCTATAAGAGCTCTACCTATGGCTAGGAATGGTCTTTCTAGTATGAGTGGTATCTCATAGTCTTCTTCAAAGTTTAACACTACAAATTTTGCTAGAAAAATTAATTTATCTACCTTGATATTATCATAGGTTATTTGACTAATATATCTATTAATTGTAAAGATATCCTTATTTCCTTAAGCTCTCCTATCTTCAATTCCCTAAAAAGAGATAAAGGCATCAAATTAATACTATACCTAGGATCACAAATAGCTTTATCAAATTCTAATTCACTAATTTCACCAGGCATGGTAAAACTCTTAAATCATTAACTTTTCGAGCAAGCTTGTTTTGCAAAATGGCACTACATTCTTTTGTAAAGGTTACTACTCCACACTCCTCAAGCCTATTCTTATTATAAATTATGCCTTTGATAAATTTGACATAAAAAGTCATATGAACTAATCCTTCAAGGTATGGATGTGAATCTTCTTAAAAACTTTAAGAAATTTAACAAAGTCTTTAGTTGTTTTTTCATCTCTTTGACTTTTCAATCTTTGAGGAAATGGAATGAGAGGAACATAAGGTTATACCTTTAGTGGTGGATGACAATGTTCCTTCTCTTTTGCATCATTTAATTCCTCCTTAGGCTCCTCTTTTTGAGTTGCTTCATCCTTTTCTTATTCTTTAGACTCATCAACTCTATTTTCTACCTCTCTTCCATTTTTCAAAGTGATGGCTTTTCACATGCTCTTTAGAATTAATGTAACATCTTTATCCACATTCATTCGCATTATCACATGAATATATTCATTACATAAATGATATGAAATCCATATGAACATATGCATTGGATAAATAATAATTTAGACATGTGAATTCTAAAAGCAAGACAATGACACTTGCACCGTTGCATTTGCAGACACTTAAACATAACTGTAGTGTTTGTATAGTTGCATGACAAATTGTGTTATGTTGTGTGCATGGTATAGTATCATAAATAATGGTGTTTTAGATCTTAATTAAAAGTATATGGAGCATATAGGAATTAGGAGATGAATGAAAGTGCTTAAGGAGTGAAGAAGAGGGACTAAAAGCAAAACTTTTAACTTTCAATCAATAAGAACAAGCCCCCAATCTTTTGTCTTATTAAAATAAGGATACAAATTATAATTCTCTACTATTAGGGTCTGGTAAGAGAAGAGA
>CATIWR010039135.1:0-18719 GCA_949677035.1 Omphalea diandra | reverse complement strand
TCTTTTCTTTGTCCCATTTCTTCTTCTTCTTTATCTTTGGACATCCATGCTTCATGTGCCCTTGTTTACCACATTCATAGCATGTGACATCATTTATTCTTTTTTTTGGACTTTGGGTAGATTTCTTGAAGGCTCTTTTTTCTTTTCTTCTCCTAGTCAACTCCTTAGTTCTCTTTGAGAGCATGGTTAGCTCTTCTCCTTCTTTATCACTATCCTCTTCACTTGAGGAGATGCCCACTTCTTTCTCTCTTATTGAAGTTTTGAAACCCATGGTTCTCTTTTCTAGTTTTTCACCTTGGCCCCTTAGCTTCTTCATTTGCTCATTTTTTGAATAGCCAACTCATGAGTCAAGAGCTTGTCAATGAGCACATCGGTTGGGACCTTTCCAAACTCTGAATTAGACTCTTAAATACTGCACACCCTAGCCCCAAATTTGTTAAGTGGAAGAGTTTTAAGGATTTTGGTGTTTACCTCATAATTTATGAGTGCTCTTCTAAACTTCTTCATATTTGTGATAATGGACAAGAGCCAATTGGTCATTTCCATGATGTTCTCATTGTCCTTCATCATGAAGAGTTCCTATTCAGTGACATACATCTCCAAACGGCTTAACTTCACTAGAGTTGTACCTTCATGATAATTCTCTAGAGTCTTCCATATGGCATGTGCAGTTTGATAATGTTGCACTCTCCCAATCTCTTCTTTAGAAAGTGAGCTTAGGAGAATGGTCATTGCCCTCTTGTTCTTGCCATTTGACTTTCGGTGAGCTTCAACACATTCATCCCTTGGGATTAAGTCTTCATTGCCATCCACAACTCTGGTAGGAGGCTTCCATCCCCTAATTACCATGTCCTGAAGGTCCACCACATCTATGTCAAGATAGATCTCCATCCTATACTTCCAATGAGTATAATCAGTTTCATCAAAATATGGCCTTAGGTGTGAGTAGATTACTTCTTGTGCCATGATCTTGTTTCACCTAATGAAGGTTTGATTTGTGAAAACCTTGCTCTGATACCACTTGTTGCCCCTTTGCACCAAGAAGGGGGGTTGAATTAGTGTATAAAATTTAAAAGATAAAGAAGTGGGGAAGAAGAATGAGTAGAGTTGAGATAACAATTTATAGTGGTTCGGGTATTATCGACCCTACGTCCACTCCCCAATCTACCAATTAGGTATTTCACTATCCCAAGGTGTTTTCAAGCTCACACCCAACTTGTACAACTTGTGTTTTGATGGCTCACACACAACCTTACAACAATGTGTTTTTAGCCTAACACACAACCTCACTCAAGTGCTTCACTAGGCTCACACTTAAACCTTTCTTGAAGTGTTTTTACAAGCTAACACTATAACCTTACAACTTGGTGTTTAATGCTCATACCTAACACTTACAATTTCATAAAAAAAAATGAGTAGCAAAGATTGAGAGCTTTAATTACTTATAATAAATTTCTTAGCAACCTTACTCATGGCTATTTGGTGGAGTATTTATACCCAAACTTCACCAAAGAGACGTTGCAGATCATAGCTCATCAAATCTTTGAGACATGTTTGACAGATTCTACAGTAAATGCTTGATAGTCTCAATTCGCGATCGCTACTACTCATTAGCGGTCGTGAAATCCAAATTTCTGAAGGAAAATCTCATTTGTGTCTAACGGCTAGTCCACGTGGCAACTTCTGATTAGTTCACTAAGAAAATATAGTCGTTGCCATTTGCCTACTTTCACAAGTCGTAGTCGTGAGCTTTCTTGTAGAGGACGCGATAGAGGACACGAATTCGTCTGCCAAAAATGATTATTTTTTTCTTCACGATTCACAGTCGCTACCAATAAGATGCCTCCGCAAAATTTGACTTCCAACGATCTGTTGGAACACGTGTCATGATGTAATTATGGACTTGCTTCCTTCTTGAGTCACTTCAAAATTCGCGGTCGCGACTGAGGCGTGACACTCACCGCGATTTCGACTGTCAAATTTTAGACTCCTTCATTTGGATGAATCGCGACTGAGAATGGCTCCGCGATTTTGCCTGTCTATTTTCTAGCAATGCTTCTTTTCATATCGCGGTCGCCAATACAAAATAGCGATCGCGATTTAGAAGTCACTTTACAAACTTGAAGATTTTTTTGAGCTACATCTAACTTCCAACTTAGATAAAAACTAAAGGCTGTAAAATAACACTAATTTGAAATATTAGACATGATCAATCTCCTTTGTCAAGATCAAAAGAGGTCTAAGACTTAGGTTAACTACCCTAGTCCAACACAAAAGATGCAGCTTACTAATTGCTTAAAGAGACAGCTGCCAACAGTTACTAATGGCCAATCGAAAGAGTCATGATAAGAAAGGTAGCAAAATTTATAGAGGTTGATTGACTAACCACTATGCAAGCTCAAATAGATAATTTATTCAAGCAAATCAATGCCATGAATTATAATGTTATCTTTTCACCAATAATGCAAATGACTTCTTTGTGAGCTTTATGGAGGAGGTGGTCATATGAGTACCAATTATTAAGTTGTCAACTCATTCACTTATTTGAATGTCAAGTGAACTTTATGGGAATTTCAATAACTGATAAGGCAACAATCCTTATTCCAATTCTTATAATTATAATTAGAGAAATAATCCAAATTTTTCTTGACGTGATAATAATGTGTTAAGACCACAAGCACCCCCCAAGTTTTCAAGCACAAAAATAGTAGGACAATAAATTAGGTTTAAACGTCATGATGGAGAAGTTTATTGTCATAACCAATAAGAGGATTCATGCATAAGATGAAGCTTCAAAGGGGTTAGATGCTAAAGTTGATCAAATTAGTAAACATCATTCTTCATCTATTCATGCTTTAGAGGTGCAAGTGGGGAAATTGAAAAATGTTATATCATGGAGGAAAGTGGAAAATTTATCCTCTAATTTAGAGGTTAATCCTAAGGTGCATGTGAAAGCCATCACTTAGAGAAGTGGAAGAGAGGTAGAAATTATAGTTGATGAGCCTAAAGAACAAGAAAAGGAAGAAACAACTTAACTGAAGCTTAAGGAGGAATTGCTTAAAGTAAAGGAGGAAGAAGCTTGCCCTCCACTACTAAAGGTTCAACCATATGTGCCTCCCATTCCATTCCCTCCAAGATTAAAGAGTCAAAGAGATGACAAAATGGCTAAGGATTTTTCTAAATTCCTTAAAGTTTTCAAGAAAATTCACTTCAACATTCTATTTCTTGAAGCATAGCTCAAATGTCTTATTATGTCAAGTTTCTCAAAGGCATATATATATATTTTTTTATAAGAAGAGACTTGAGAAATGTGAAGTAGTGACCTTAATGGAAGAATGTAGAGCTATCTTACAAAATAAAATGTCTTAAAAAGTTAAAGGTCTAGGGAGTTTTACTATATTTAATGAAATTAATGAATTAGAATTTGACAAAGCCTTTTATGATCTTGTGTCTAATATTAATTTAATGCCTCTATCTCTTTTCATGGAATTAAAGATAATAGAACTTAAGGAAACAAGGTTAACTTTGCAATTAGTAGATAGATTGGTCAAGTATCCTATAAAGATTATCAATATTTTTATCAAGATGGACAATTCATCTTTTTAGAAGATTTTATGGTACTAGATTTTGAAGAAGACAATGAGAAACCATTCATCTTAGGAAGAGTATTTTTTGCCACAAGTATAGCTCTTATTAATGGGGAGTTAGGAAAGTTAACCTTAAGAGTGAAAGATGAACACATGGAGTTTAAAGTGTACAAGACCAAAAAGACACCAATTGTGAAAAGAAAGGTGTTGGAAAATAGACAAGTTTAAGGATGGAAAATGAGGAAAAAGAAAGGAACAACAAGAGTTGGGATTGGAGATACATGAAAAGAAGTGGCATGATAAGCATATTGTGTAATGAAACTTCTAAGAAGGACAACCAATGTTGCTCTTCAACTCTCGATTGAAATTGTTCCTCAAGAAATTAAAGTCTAGATGGTTGTGATCTTCCATCATAGTCAAATTTTATCTATATGTAGTTGACATTAAGAATAAAAAAGCAAAGGGTCTCAAGGTGAATGGACAATGTCTCAAACCTTACTATAGGATGGAGCCAAAAAAGCATGAAGTAGTCCTTCACTTCACCACCACACTCGGCCAAAAATAGAGAAGGGTCAAGCTATAAGACCTTTAAATAACACTCTCGAGAGGCTAATTTTCTTGCAATTTATTTATTTTTTGTTTGATTAGTTAGTTTTAGTTAAATTTATGAATAAAGTTTTTCATCTTTTTGATAGGTTACTATAGAGAATATGGAAGAAAAATGAGGACATTCAAAGCAAGCAAATTAAAGAAAATGATCAAATAGGGGTGGTAACAATTTTGTTTAATAATAATGTGCATTTTATGTTAATTGCCTAGAATTTTGGAACTTAAACATGTTGTGAAGGTTTGCAAAAATGATTCTCATTTTAATTCCATGTCAAAATAGTAATAAAGATGAAGATATAAGCCCTATTATTAGGATAAAATGTGTAGAAGCTTTAAAATCTTCTAGAATTCTATAATTCATAAGGATTAAGAAAGAAACATCACTTATAAATAGAGGAAGAAATAGCTACTATTGTATTCTTCATCTCTTATAACATTTGAAATAGCCAAATGGATCCCTTTCTAGCCAAAATGAAAGAAGAATAACCATTACTCCTCCCACCACCCAACTTAAAGTTGCCCAAACCCAAAATACCTTTGCTAGAGAAGAAAATCTCACACTCAAAAAGGCTATAGCCTTTTACACTTACCATAGGGCCTTTTCTAATAAGGGAACCATATGGCATTTTCTGATGAGGGAGAGTATGTTTATTCTTTTAAGGAAATTGTGGCAATGGTGAAGAAGAATAAGGCTTGAAGCAAATAAGGTGGAGGACTCTAATTCTAGTGAGAAAGAAGAAAAGGGAGTAGAACCAATGGAGATTTTCACTTCACCAAAAAGGGGGAAGAGGAAGGCCATTTAAGGTTAAAATGTTTAGAGAAAGACCAAGGAAGAATTAAGTAAAAGATGGTGTTCATAAATTGGAATGTAATCCATTGAATGTTGGTTTCTAAGTTCTAGAACTTGGCACCTTCAGTTCTTTAGTATGTTCATTTTTAATTTTAGAGTTTTCTCATAGTTGATTAGGATTTAGTTGAAGTTAAGTTATAAATTTCAATGTGTGTTTTTTTGTCAGTTGATGTTCATTTCATGTTTGGAATTTTATTTGAAATGAACTATATAATAAAAAAAAGTCCTAATTTGATGAATTTGATTATTGGTTGTGTGTTTGGAAAGTGTTTAATCATATTATGCAATAGAAGAATCAATTTTACAAAAATTTAAAACCATTAGAGATGTGCTTTGTTATGCCTACGACTTCAGTCACAAACCAAGACTAGCCCGAGCAAGCATGAGTTGGCCAAGTCATAGGCTACAACTTAAGTCAAAATTTGTGAGTTCATGATGCTCTAGATGGAGTGTAATGTTGTTGTGCCCACGACTCATATCGCAAGTTGTGACATCCTAGAAAAGGGCGATTTTAGAAGGTTTTTTTACCCAATTTGAAATTTAAATGTTCCCACCCAAAAGCTAACACTTTTTCTCTATAAATAAGCTTTGTTTCTCCTCTTTTTCACTCACAAATTCATTCAAATAATCTTTCAAAATTTGAGAGCAAATAGAAGTGCTAAGAGCATTAACTTTCCTGCCATGTTTTAGTTATCTTTTATCTATTCTTTTGCTTATTTACTCTTCCACCACCACCACACCATCATATCTTGCATCAAGATGTCTTCAAGAGCATCTTCATTAAGGCAAAGGGAGAAGCAACAACAAAGAGGTTTAAGAGATATCTCATCAAATTACGGTGCTCCCTTCCCATTTTCAATGATGAAAAAGGTGATAAATTCTTTTCTCTAGATGCTAGAATAAATGTTGCATGTAGATTTTTGCATGAATTGACTTTGGTGAAATAATAGCCATGGATAAAATGAAAGATTTCTTAGGTAGATTAGGTTGGGTTAAATTTGCATTCACACAAATCCCATCTCACAAAAGACTCAATCTTGAGTTCTTTTCAACACTCCATTTTAAGAATTAGCATGAGACAACCCTTATTTTTAGACTTTTAGTAATCAATACACCATTGATCAAACCACCATAAGAGATGCATTTGGCTTTTATAAAGAAGGAATGATTGATCATCCCAAAAACTTTAGTGTTATGGCATTTTTGGGAAAGAATTTTGAGTCAATATGGAATAAACTTTCATCAATCCTTAAATGGGGCAAAAAAAGATAAATGTTTGATGATTCTTCACAAGTTATGGCTTGTGATATCTTTGAAAAATTAGAAGCATCTAATGTCTCTAAACAAGGGATTTTTCTTATGTGGTGTGCTTATAATAAGTTAAAATCTCAACTACTCATCACATCTTTCAATAATTGGTGGGGTTAGTAAAATCCTATGCAAGTGGTAGGATTGAGGCATATAGTCACAGGTTTGGCTATATTTTTATATGGATTTAACCTAAATCAAATAGATAAGGAAGACTTACTCATTATAGAACCTTTCACTCTCACTACATTGAGGATAATGGGGATTATGACATGCAAATTTAGAAGACTAAAGTTTATTAAACCAAAGAACCTAAAAGAAGAAAAATTCCAAGAGGAGAGTAAAAAGGGAAAGGAGGATGAGATTCCCATAATTCCACCTCTCAACACTGATCCATACGAAGGAGGACCTAATTCATCTTAAGAGGGACCATGCAACTTAGTTCATTAATGGCTAGACATGCAAGATTGGCAAGGATGGAGAAAGTGCAAAAGCATTAAGACTACAAGATAAGGCAACAATTTGTAAAAGCTAACATTAATTTGCCTCCTCTAATAGATACACCGTGATGTATAATGTCTAAGAGTTATCTTTCAGTTTTTATCTTTGTTGATGTTATATTCCTTAGATTGTCTTAAACTTGATTTTTTGTTTTTATGTTTGATGATTGAATGTTGTAAGGTGCATGTGTACCATTGTTATGTGTTTATATTTATTTGGCACCAATGTATTATGTAAGACAGTGCAAGTTTAATAAGAATTTCTTTTGCATGTTCTTATTTTAGATTGTTTTGTTTCATTTTGTTTTCATTTTATCTTGAATTGGCTACTTGATCTTTCTTATTTTTAAGTATAGATTAGAATGCAAGCTAAAAGCATGAAGAGATTTGGATGCAATCAACCTTCCACCAAGAGAGGGAGTGTTTCTTTATATGCAACCTCTTTTATCTTTTGTGTTAGAATGTATGTCATTGAGGGCCATGCCAAGTTTAAGTGTAGGAGGAGGATCGTGATCTTATGCTTGGACCTATATGATGCTTGCACCTAGGAGTGAGCGAACTTATCGATTTAGTTGATTTAGTTTAATTTTTACTAAAGTGATCAAATTGAATATTTTATTTTACAAAATAAACTGAACCAAAATTTTGAAAAAATCTAATAAACTAAACCAATTAAAGTGAATTTTATAGGCATACAAATTAAACCAAATCAAACATGTAAAATTTAGTTTGATTCAGTTCAATTAATCAAATTGTATGTATTTTAACTATAATTTGATTTATTAATAATTTTAATTTATTCTATTTATTCGCTTGTTTATATAAAAAAACAAATCAAAACTAAAATTTGTTTAAATGAAAATTAAATTGAATTGAATTTATTAAAGAATTGAATCAAATTAAACTAGATTAAATTAATTTCATCAATTTTTTTGGTCCAGTCCGATTTTTGCTCACCCCTACTTGCATCTATATATAAGGAAAAAATGGACCATTACAATTTTTTTATGATTTTTGCAAATGTTAGCTTGGCTAAATTTTATTTGGTAATCACTATGAGTAGCTATAAAAGAGATGTCATTCTTAGGATGAATTTGAGAATTTTGAGTTAGTTGCTAAATTATAGAGTATAACTTATGAGTTTAGGATAGTTAGAATGCAATGAGATTATAGTTTGCATATATGTGGAAATAACTAATCTAACTAGCAATGAATAGATATAATTACATCAGCTCAAATGAAAAGAATTGTTATTGTGCTTTGTTAAATGGTAATGATGAAGTAGTTTAAGAGATAATTTAGAAATGATCAAATGAAGTTCAAAAAAAAAAAAAAGAGTGAAAAATAATTACTCTACTATTTTTGGGATGCTTTGTGATCAAGAATCTTTATGACCAATTTCAATTTTTATGTAAAATGGTAAACTAAAAGCATGAGTATGCAAAGCATTTCAAATGAAATTATATGTTAAGTAACCAGGTGCATTCATCACCAATGTTTGTATTTGCATAAAAAGACATTAACTCTTCGAAAAAGAAAACAAAAAAGAAAAAAGTGCTAAAAATAAAGATTATTCTTAATGATCTCATGCACTTAAAGCTACTCTTCGCATTGCTGATTCATAAAGGCAATGGTGATCTAAAATATGTTATCATGATTATGCCTATTGAGGATCTAGTTAGAGGATTATTGAGATATATGTAAAATATGATTTTGTTGTCTCTAATTTTTCATGAATGAGTGAGTTTGCTTTTTAAAATAATAGACTAACCTAAGTTTGTTTACTTAAATGAGGGTTTGTTTGGTATATCTTTTCTAGTACTTAAGTGATTACTATTGCAAGCATGATGAGGCTACATATGTTTTATAAAAGTTATGAAAATTTTAACTAGTTATTATTTATTAATTAAGGATAAGTAACAATTCACGTGTGGAAGAATTTATTAAGCTTAATTTATACATAGATATTTAATGAGAATTGGGCTTGATTTAGTGTTACTTTATGTTTAAATTAAGTCATTTTAGTTGATTTAATTTTATTTCCCACATTTTGGATGTTTTGGAGGTGTTTTAGCAAATTTGGAGCGAATTGGGACTGAAATAGGAAAAGGTGGCAACATTAGGGACCAAGCTAAATACTTAGACATGTGAAGAAAAGAAGAATGTTATTGCACTAGTAACTAAAGTTACACACTGCGACTTCCCTTGGGCCTAATAAGAGTCGTGCCCATGGCTCAAGTCGTAGCCTGTGACGTGAAAGCATTGAATCCTACTTTTTAGCCTATTATTTAGGTCTTTTGAAGGAGTATTTGAAGTAAACACTTAGGGTTTTCAAGATAAACCTTTTTCGAGGACAAAAAAAGGAGTTTTTGAGAGAAGAAAAATAAAGGGAAATATGGTTCAATACAAGATCAAATGTAAGAGTTCAAAAGATCATTGGATCAAGAAATAAGAAGAAAAGAAGATCTATCAAAGTAATTGGAAGATTTCATTTTTTTCTTTTCTTGTTTTTTATTGCGTTTGTTAAGATGATGTTATTGCTTTTGGATTTATCTTGTTTTGTTAGTATGTTAGACTAGATCTTTGATCTAGGACATTGATGTAGACATGGATAATGATGAATTGATTTATGATTTTAATGAATATATTAGGATTTTATTTCTTTTGCAAGTAAATGATTCTTGATCTTAGCGGTTCTGATTGTTTGATCGCTAATTACATGACTTGTGTTTTATTTATAAATCAAGAGATTATTAATTGAAATATACCTTAAATAATTTCCCATAGGTTAATTGATGAGTAAAGATATCCACTTAACCTATTTCTATCATTTAAAGGATTACTAATACCAATGAGTTAATGCATTTCTATTTCACATTAAGAGATGGATATGGAGGAATGGTTACAAATTAAGTGATTATTTGAGAGAGAGCCTTAATTACTAGAGAGACAATCGATAGTTCTAATTCTTAATCCAACATATCATTGAATGATTAAATAGTTCTAATTCTTTCTCAATTGCTTTTGTCTTTTGGTTATTCAATTATTACTTTAGTTTATTTTTTCTTATGCTAGTAGTTTAGATTGCATCTTAATATTTTAGTTTTTAGATAAAAATATGTTGACCCTAGTACACTAAGAAAGGGGGGTTGAATGGGTGGCAAATTTAAACTTTTGGACGAAACTGACATGAATTAAAGATTAGAGAACAAGTAGAAGAAGAATGAACACAAGAGTTTTATAGTGGTTCGAGTATTAACCAACCCTACATCCACTCCCCAATTTACCACTTGGGTATTTCACTATATCACTAGTGTTTTACAAGCTCACACTTAACTTAATGTTGAGGCTCACACCAAACCTAAGTGTTTTCCTAAGGCTCATACTCAACCTAGTGTTCAGGCTCACACTAAACCTTATAAGTGTTTTCCCAAGGCTAATACTTAAACCTATATAAGAGTTTTCTAAGGCTCACTCTTAAACCTAAATAAGAGTTTTCTAAGGCTCACTCTTAAATCTAAATAAGAGTTTTCTATATAAGGGCTCACTCTCAAATCCAAACCCAAGGTGTTTGAAGCTCACACCAAACTATGTACAAAGAAATAAAAAATTAAAGTTGTGAGAATTAACTTTGCAAGAATTTTGCTCAATCAATGGTTATCCTCTTGTATTCAGGTCCATTTGTTAGTGTATTTATAGGCTATAGCCTCCAAAGAGATGATACACATAAAATTATTTTTAAATCTCTAAAGTGGTAGGCAGATCTTGCAATTAATGTTTGTCAAATAAAATTCACGGTCGAGACTCTTATTCGTAGTCGCAATATTCACATAATCTCATTTTTATCAAATGGCTAGTCCACGTGGCGTAAAGCCATTAGTCTATTAGTTATTTAAGAAAAATAATTGTTGCATTTCTTGAGCAATAGTGAAAGTCATGATCGTTATTTTTCTCTTTAAATGCAATGTTTACCGTGAAATCGTCTACTTGAATAGAGAAGTTGCTTCATCAAATTTTACAATCACTGTATTTATTTGACTATGAGGAAATTTGATCTTTCAATGATTCTTTAGGACTCCTAGCATGATATGGTTGAAGATTTGGTTACCTCCAAGCAAATGCAAAATTCGCGGTTATGACCATAGATTCGACATGCATCGTAAATTCATCTGTATGAGATTCATTTAACTCTTTTGGAGGATAGTTGTCGCAAGCTTCTACTTCATGACTATGAATTAGAGTGCAAATGTCAATCTTTGAGATTGAGGCTTCCATTCAACTTTCAATTCAAACCTATCTAAAAATCTACAAAATCAAAACTTGAAATTGATGTTAGAACAAAGCAATCTACATTGTCAAAATAAAAAGAGAGCTTTAACTTAGGTATGACCAACCTAGTCCAATAATCTACCCTTTTTTGATTTTGACAATCTAGTTGAATATGCAAAGGATAAAGAATCAATTATGTATGAGGTGATTTAAATTATAAGTATGAAGTTTCTCTCCCTCTATCCATACACCCTTTAGTTATTCTAATAAGATCATTGTCTTAGCTTATTGCAAATATAATTCAATTTTCTCCCCCCTTTTTCTATATTCTCCCTTGTATATTCAATCAATTATCTCTCCCCCTTTGTCAAGATCAAAAAGAGAGAAAATAAGAGGGAATAAGAGAAAGAATGGGGAATATGAGAAAGAATGTCCACAAACTTGTCAATTGCGCAAACTTTAAATAATAATAGCAAACACAAGTAATTTACATAATTGATCACAATTTGTTACATAAGAAGATAAAGAGATGAAACATAAACTGCATGGAAATTTCATAAATAAACATAAATGCAAAACAATTCAAACATTTAAAGATATTTTATCACATAAACTAAGGCTAAAAATTTAAGAATTTTCATATATGGCACTAATAGAGAGTATATGATATTTGATGATTGATTTATACATTTGAAATATAGAAAACCTAAAATGCCAAAATGAATTGATTCAACTCATCACACAATCAATCACATCAAAGCAAACATGTCAACACATAGATATATAAAGAAATAAAATGCATAAAACTTCCTTCAAACATATATATAAATATATCAAGTTAAAAACATAAGGGATAAGGGATACATTGTTTAGTATCAATGGCTTGATACCAAATAACCATTTGAAACTTTATCCCTTCTTCATCATCAATCTCCATTCACCTTTAGATTTTCCACGCTGAAAATTTGGTGAAAGAGTCCTCATCCTATAATATCAAATATTTTGCTTTGATACCTAAACATACTTAGGTCCTTGTGAGTTAGTCTTAGAAGGGTCCTCCAATTTGAGGGGTGCCTTCCTAATGTTGTAAAAGACATTGATGTGCCCATATCTCTTACAATAATGACATTCAAATTTAGTCTTATGAGTCTTTCTCTTCTAAGCAACCTTGTTATGAGTGGGAGACCTTCTCACACACTTTGGTTTTGTGAACGTATGCAAATGTATGAGTAAGGAAGAGTAGAAGAGACATCTTTTTTTTTATGTGTATGTGTGTTTGAGCTTTCCTTTTTATATACATATATGTATGGTTGGCTTTTTTAAGTTTAGATCTTGAGCCTTAGGGAGCCTTTCCTTTGCCCTTAGGCATAGGTGGCTTAGTGCTATGAGCATTTTTCTTTCTAATGACCTTAATACTAGAAGTTTTAGGTGTTGACACTTTAATGAATGTAGTAAGAGAGGATGTAGATGAAAAGACTCCATTGAAGCCTAAACCATGTCTCACTAAGGGAGGTCTTTAACATAGTATAAATGTATCCAAAGCTTCTTTCCCTTTATGAAATTTAGAGATTAAATTTCTAAGCTCAATAACTTCTCCTTTTAAAGTGTTATTTCTATTCTTAGAAAATCAAGAGAGGATGAAGATTTTGAAAGATTTTCTAAGGATTTTTTAAGTTATTCATTAGAAGTCCTCAAGTCACTTATAAGATTATTTAAGCATTTAAATTCATCCTCAAGTTTTGAACACTTTTTCTTATAATTTTTTCATTCAAGACTTATACTTTTCAAATCTTAAGGTTAAAGGTTCAAGAAACTCATCATCCACATCATCAAATGCATCATACTCATCATAAGAGTTTGGATAAGTGCTTAACTCATTAGAGGAGTCCTCTTGAGCTATAAAGCAAAAGTTTACAACTTCTTCATCTTCTTCTTTATCACTTGATTCATCATCTTAAGTAGCCTTGAAGCTTTTTTTCTTTTACCTGTGATAATAGGAAGATGTTTTCCTTTAAATTTTTGTTCCTCTTCTCATTTTCATCAACTTATTGGTCCTTCTTGATATCTTGGCAAGCTTTTCTTCTTCTTTATCACTTTCATTTGAGTCACTTGAGCTTGAATCATTTTCTTGAGGTTTGAAGGCGAGAGCTTTCTTTTTCTTTTTATCTCTTTATCGTTTCAGATTCTTCACCTCTTCATTTTTCTTGAGAGCTATCTCATGAGAGAGAAGTTTGTCAATAAGAACATCGGTTGGCACCTTCCCAATCTCTAGATTAAACTCTTAAATGTTACATCCTTTTGCACCAAATTTATCTAATGGAAGAGATTTAAGGATTTTAGTATTTACCTCAGAGTTGGTATGAATTCTTCTAAACTTCTTTATGTTTGTGATAATATAGATGAGTATATTTGTCATCTCAATGATGCTTTCATTGTTTTTCATCATGAAGAGCTCCCACTTTATCACATACATATCCAACCTACTTGATTTCATAAGAGTTATGCCTTCATGATAGTTTTCTAGTGCTTTCTATATGGCATATGAGGTTTGGTAATGTTAGATTCTCCCAATTTCTTCTCTTGACATGAAGCTTAGGAGAATAGTCATTGCCCTTTTGTTCTTCCCATTTGTCTTCCTATGTGTTTCACTCCATTCTTTTCTTGCAATTTCCACCTATACTCCTTCAACCATCTTTATAGGAGGCTTCCACTCTTCAAGTACATAATCCCATGAGTTGGTGAGATCATTATCAAGGTAGATCTCCATTTTATGATTCTAAATAGCATAATCATTGCCATCAAAGTGGGGACTAAAGTGAGAGTAGATTCCTTCTTATGCCATTGTTCTTTTCTCTCACAATGAAGGCTTGAATTGAGACATAACTCTGATAATAATTATTGCCCTTAGTGCGTCAAAAAGGAGGGTTGAATTGGTGGCAAATTTAAACTTTTGGAGGAAGCCCACATGAATAAAAGATTAGAGAAGGAGTAGAAAAAGACTAAACACAATAATTTTATAATGGTTCGGGTATTAACCAACCCTACATCCACTCTCTGATTTACCAATCGAGTATTTCACTAAATCACTAGTGTCTTACAAGCTCACACTCAACTTACTGTTAAGGCTCACACCAAACCTTACAAGTGTTTTCCCAAGGCTAACACACAAACCTATACAAGAGTTTTCTAAGGCTCACTCTCAAACCGAAATAAAAGTTTTATATAAAAGGGCTCACTCTCTAACCCAAACAAGAGTTTTGTATACAAGGGCTCACTCTCTAACCCAAACCTATGGTGTTTAAAGCTCACACCAAACTATGTACAAATAAATAAAGAATTAAAGTTACAAGAATTAACTTTGCAAGAGTTTTGGCACAACCAATAGTTATCCTCTTGCATTCAAGTCCATTTAGTAGTGTATTTATAGGCTACAACTACCAAAGAGATGTTACACGTAAAACAATTTTAAAATCTCTAAAGTATGCTAGGCAAATCTTGCAATTAATGCTTATCAAGTGCAATTTATGGTTGAGACTCTTATTTGTTGTTATGATATTCACATAATCTTGTTTATGTCTAATAGCTAGCCTACGTGGCGTAAAGCCATTAATTCTTTAAGAAAAATAGTCGTTGCATTTCTTGGGCAATAATGAAAATCATAGTCCCTATTTTCCTCCTTGGACGTGATGCTCACCATAAAGTGTAGCAACCGTAAAATTTGATCTTTAAATGGTTCTTTAAGACACTTGACATTATCTAGTTGAATATTTAGTTCCCTCTAAGCAAATGCAAAATTCGTAATCATGACTATAGACGTAGCATGCACTGCAAATTTATTTGTATGAGATTCATTCAACTCTTTTAAAAGATAGCGATCGCGACATGACTGTGAATTAGATTACATTAAGACTTCCATTCAACTTTTAGTACAAACCTATCTAAAAAACTTGTTGGACTAGGACGGTTAATCCTAAGTCTTGGATCTCTTTTGATTTGACAAAGGATATTTATCAATCCTAATGATTCAATTAAGTGTTGTTTTGCATATTTAAGATAGTTTTTCAAGTGAAAGTTGGATGGAGTTCGTGATCTTTAAGAAGGCAAAGTTCATCCAAATTCGCAGTCAGTGGTCCGTAATTCGCGATCGCGACTCAATTCAAAGAAAAGGTGAAACTCGGCCAGAGGGATTTACGGGCATCTTCGCTGATGTAACTCATCCAAAGATGGGAGTGTCAAAGTCACAGATGAATTTACAGTTTGTGTCACGCCTCAGTAGCGACCGTGAGTTTCAAAGTGATTAATGAGGGAACCAAGTTCATAATCATAACATGCCAAGTGTTCTAGGTATCCATTGGAGAACAAAATTCATGAGAGCAACATTTTAGGAAGTGACCGCGATTTAAGAAGAAGAAGATTGTCTTTCAAACAGAAAAATTCTCATCCTGAATTGTGCACTGTACAAAGAAGAATCGCAATCGCGACTTTTATGGGCAATTAGGATACAATAGATATATTTTCCTGATGGACCAATGAGGAGCTGCCACGTGGACTACTCGTTAGACAAAAATGGATTTTTTCGCAGTAATTTTTAGCTCCCATATGGAAATTTGGATTTTGCAACTGCGATTGACCTGTAGCGATCGCAACTCCTACTTGACATGCAATTAATATAGAATCTGCCTAGCATGTCTTAAAGATTTATTAAGCTTTAAAGTCTAACGTCTCTTTGGTGGGTGTAGGGTATAAATACTCCACCAAACATTGATAAATGAGATAGATAAAGAATTCATTACTTGTATAGAGAATTCATTACTTGTGTTAAAGCTCTCAATCTTTCGCTACGCAATTTCTTCTCTTTTTTATGAGATTGTAAGTGTTGGGTGTGAGCATTAAACACTAATTGTAAGAAAGGTGATAGTGTGAGCCTATGAAAACATTTAAGAGAGGTTTAATGTGATCCTTAGAAAACACTTGTAGGAGAGGTTATTGTGTGAGCCTTGAAAACATAAAGTGTAAAGGTTGTTATGTCAGCCTTTAAAACACAAAGTGTAAAAGTTAGGAGTGAGCTTAGAAACACCATTCTGAGTTAGTGGAACACCCAATTGCAGAGAATTGGGGAGTGGACGTAGGGTTAATTATACCCAAACCACTATAAATTGTGTGTCTCATTTTCTACTCATTTCTTTATCCCTTTAATTTTTTTTCACACACAATTCAACCCTCCTTCTTGGTGCCTAGGGCCAACAAGTGGTATCAAAGCCAAGTCTCACATATAAGCCTTAATTGGTTGAGCAAAGTTCATGGCATAAGAGGGAATCCACTCACACCTCAAGCCCCACTTTGATGGATCCGACTATAGTCATTAGAAGTATATGATGGAAATTTACCTTGATACAGATGTAGTGGACCTTTGGGATGTAGTTGTCAAAGAACGGAAGCCACCCACTACAATAATGGATGGAATTGAAGAACTTATTCCAAGGAAAATTGGGTTGAAGCCCATAGGAGATCCAATAGCAAAAATAAGAGAGCAATGGCCATTCTTCTAAGCTCTCTCTCTCTAGAGAAGAGATTAGAAGAGTACAACATTGCCAAACAGCTTATGTCATTTGGAAGACTCTTAAGAACTACCATAAGGGTACAACTCTAGGTAAATTAAGTCGTTTGGAGATGTACGTAATGGAATGAGAGCTCTTCATGATGAAGGACTATGAAAGCATTACCGAAATGATAAATAAACTCCTATCCATTGTCACTAACATAAAGAAATGCAGAAAGACTCTCACCAATTATGAGGTAAACACAAAAATCCTTAAAACTCTTCCTTTAGATAAGTTTAGTGCAAGAGTGTATAGCATCTAAGAGTCCAATCCGAAGATTAGGAAGGTTCCAACAAATGTGTTCATAGGCAAACTCTTAACTCATAAGTTGGCCTTACAAAAAGATAAGCAAATGAAAAAACTAAGGTGCCAAGGAGATCAACTAGAAAAAGAAAGAAGAACCTTGGCACTCAAATCCTCAATAAAAGAGAAGGAGGTAGAAACTACCTCTAGTGATGAAGATAGTGACAAAGAAGAAGAGGAGCTAGCAATGCTCTCAAAAAGGACAAATGAGCTAATTAGAATAAGAAAAGAAAGAAGAAGCTATAAAAGATAGCTCCTAATCAAAGAGAGAGATCAAATTAAGTCACTTGCTATGAATGTGGCAACCAATACCACATCAAATATGATTATCCTAAATTAAAGAAAAAGAAAAAGAGATGGGACAAGGAGAAGAAGAAGAGATTTTTAACCATTTGGGATGACAGCTCAAGTGAAGATGAAGAAGAATGAGCAGTTGCCAACATTTGTTTCACGGCACAAGAAGATTCTACAAATGAGGTAAGTACTTTTTTCCACTCTCATTCTAATTTTGATGAATTTGATGAGATAGATGAAGAGCTTCTAGAGGCTCTAACTATGAGATGTGACAAATACAACTCATAAATGAAGTCTTACAAGAAAAAGTGTCAAAAATTAGAGGATGAGTATAAATCCCTCAATGATCTTGTAAGTAATTTGAGAGCATTAAATGACGAGGTCAAAAAATCTGTGAAAAATCTTTATGCATCATCTTCCTCATTAGCTTCATTAAGAAAGGAGAATGACTCTCTAAAGGGAGAAGCCATTGAGATTAGAAGCTCAATCTCTAAGTTCCATAAAGGAAAGGAAGCCTTGGACATATTTATTGTGTCACAAAGGCCACCATTAATTATACATGGTCTAGACTTCAATGGAGCCTTCTCATCATCTCAAAACCACCATTTTAGACATGGTCTAGGCTTCAATGGAGCCTTTTCATCATCTCAAACTACATTTGTTAGATCATCAGAACCTCAAACCTCAAGTGTTGAGGTAATTGGAAAGAAAAGTGCTCCTAGCACTAAGCCTTCTAAGCCTAAGGGCAAAGGGAAGGCTCCCCTAAGCTCAAGAGCCAAGACTTAAAGAGCTAACCATGCCTACATGTATAAAAAACATGCTCACTCTCATAAATAAGTCCCTACTGCTTCTCATCATACATGCACATGCATGCATTCACGTAATCAAGGTATGAGAAGGCCTCCTACTTACACTAAACATGTGCATAGGAGAAAGACTCATAAGTCAAAACTCTAATGCCATTATTGCATAAAATTTAGGAATGTTAACATTCGTTGTTTTATTAGGAAGGCTCACCTCAAATTAGAAGACCCTTCAACTCCTAACCTCCTAGGACCTACATATGTTTGGGTACCTAAGAAAATGTGACTCACTTTTGTTGTGTAAGGGAGTGTGGCAGCCACCAAATCAAGCAATTAGCATGTGGATAGTGGATGTTCCAAGCATATGACTAGAAATAGAAAGTTATTCATGGCATTAAAGGAAAAAGAAGATGGAGATGTCACCTTTGGTAATAATGTCAAGGGTAAGGTAATTGGCATTGGAACCATTGGTAAGAATGGTTGTTCATTAATTGATAATGTTTTATTAGTTAGTGGCTTACAACATAATTTGTTAAGTGTAAGTCAATTATGTGACAAAGGTAATAAAGTCACCTTTGATCCTAAGGAATGCTAAG
>CATIWR010039129.1:0-75334 GCA_949677035.1 Omphalea diandra | reverse complement strand
TATATATATATATATATATATATATATATATAAGCATTACAGGCGATGCATCCAAATTGAAAAAGGGTGATTTGGTGGTTTTGAAAAATTGAAGGTCAAATTCATTTTTTGCTCAATGAAGGTAGGAGTTGTGATGTCCTTCAATTGCAAATAAAATTACCTCTAGCTCCTCTAGACCTACCCCACTCAAGAGGAAAACGACGCCATTTTGGGAGGAATAGGTTTGTCTTCTTGCGTGTGTGGTCCTGACGTCTCTGCTCACTCTGATTCCATAAACTGTTTAGTTCTTCAACGATCTCTTCCTTTTCTTTGGAAACTATGCAATATTGGATACTCACTCTGTTTATTAATAGATGTCCTTAAAGATTTTTACATATATATTAAGAATTGTATTTAATAGGAGTTATTAAATATGAAAAAATTATTTTATTTTCAATTAATTATTTTTATTAATTATTATGTATTTTAAAAAGAAATAATTATTATGACAAAGAGAAAATATAAAATTAAAAAAATTAATTAATATTTAATAATAATTATAAAATATCAAATATTATAAAAAAAAATTTCTCTTTCAAACGACATCTATTTTAGAATACGGAAGAGTATTATGCTTGGCTTTTTTGTCTCTCCAATAACCACTAACAATTGACCTTTAATCTTTTACCTCAATGACAATTTTACCCTCTGGTCGCCCACTCCGAAACGGCGCAACATTGCTCATGAGATGTGATCTTTTTGTCTTTTCCTCTTGCAATAATTGTTACGCTCCAGCTCCTCCCGCAATAATAATAATAATAAATACATGATTCAGACAAGACTAATAACAGAGTACATTTTTTATTTCGTTCTACCAGATATTCGGGCGAGTGTGGAGTCAAGTCGTGCTTTCATGTTTTATTTTTTCTAATTTTACAAATTATTCAATATTATAAATTTTAATATATTATCATTTAATATTATAATATATACTAAGTTCTATATAATCTTAATTAATATTTAAGAGGAAAAAATAATATTAAATAATTATATTTATTTTTAAAAATATAAAAATTACATTTATATTTATTAACATTACTGATATATTTATTTACATTACTGATAATAAAAATCTTATCATTCAAAATCGTCTCTCTTTTTTTCTTTATTTATTTAAGCCTTTTGTATATTTTGTTCATTTATTTTTACTGTAATAAATGTTAAAGGTAAATCTTTTATATACCTTGCCGTAATTAAACTTTAATCTATTTCCATCATTGTTGACAATCAAAATCAGAACATCTCCATTGAAATTTAAAAAATTCAAATAAGATGAAAAAATTACATCTAAAACTATGAAGTTTATAATAGAAAAAAAAATTTATAAATAATTTATTTAAAATTTTATTTATGCCCTGATCAATAAGATAGAAAACAAATAATGTTTTGATTTTGAAAAAAACTTATATTTGAAGATCTTACAATAATAATTTTTTTTATAAAATTTTATTGTTAAATCTATAATCACATGATAAAAAAATTTTTATTTTTATTTCAAAATTAGATTTTTTTAATAGCAATGCCAATACATGCTTTTATATTTATAACTGTTCATATTTTATCACGATAATTTTTTATAATTTCATAAATTAAAATTTATATATAAAAATAAAATATTTATATAAAATATAAAATTAAAATCGCGCGGGTTGACGAGCTACCATACAATATGTGTTATGCGGATCAACGGTGAAATTGAAGGATGATTTTGTGTTTTTTGTTCAATCCAAGGGCAAAATGATAATTCCGTATCCTGCAATGGCTAGGATTGACTTCCTCGCCATTTCGATGGCAAGTTGCTGGCCAGCTAACCCCTGAGCAACATTCTACAAGCCGCCATCGGGATTGGATTTTTGGAGATTGAGACTTGGGATAATACAAATAGATAGTGTAATAGGTATCTGCAGTATACCGATACCGTTGTTTTTACCAATATTGCCTACTACCGAAACTGTGAAAGCTGAAAATCGATACCGATACCGCGAAGGCTGAAAATCATCAAAACTGATATCGCTAAAATTATGTGGCATTCGCGGTATTATCGATACCGATACCGATACCGAAAAATGTAGCAAAATTTTTTATTGTATAATATAAATTGTATTTATAAAGTTATCTTTTGAATAGTCAAATTTTATTAGATTAAAACAATTTTATATTGTTATCCAACTTAATTAATGAAAAGGAAATTTAAAACAATTAAAAAAAAGATTTGTGCCTTAATGTTGTACAAACTAATTTCATTCAACTAGAAAGAAAATATTCAACATGAGTGCTTGGATATTTATTTTTCTACAATAAAGAATAAAGATAAAAGAGTCTTCATTTGTTGATTGATGAACGTTTTTAATTTTTTTAGATAATGAGAATTTTTTATTCCTTCATGGAAATAAATAAAAAATAAATAAATTTTTGGTCAATTTCTTAAATACTATTGAGTAATCTATTCAAACATAATTACTCAATTGCCAAATATAATTTTAACTATAAGTTTATAGAGGCATGTCAAGTTTTGAAAAATTTTGTACTTGATTAGACAAGAAAAATAAAATCATTTGAATCCAACTCGAATTGAATTTTATATTTAGAACTTGATTTAATATAATTATATAAATGTATCATATATTGCTCAATCTATTTGAGTGTGATAAAATATTTGATAGATCAAATAAAATATCAATCCATAATTCACTATAATATTTACAAAGATGCGTAAAATCCAATCATGTACAATACTTCATGCATAAAGATTTGTGATTAAAAAAAAGAAAAGAAAGAAGCAACTTATTCTATTTATAATTTCAAATAGGATAAATCGATGATTATTGTAAATAGTAATTATATAACTAAAAATTTTCAATTGCACTATATTAACATATAAATTTATTTCTAATTTTGATTAATTCAAAAATTAATTTAAAAATATTTTATGTAGCATAAAATGAAATGTCAAATAAGGGTGATATTGATATATAAGAACCTAACTTTTAGGTGGAAGTCGTGATTGAGAGAAACTGCAATCTGTAAACATTACTCCATTTCTAAAATACAACCTAATGGATGGCATTGTCAGAGACCATAAAGAAAATATTAACAAAATGATAGTAAGTATTGCACATCTATATTGAAAGACTGAAAGTAAAGTTGAATCTGCAATATAGAGAATTTCAAATCCAATCAAAATATTGAATTGACCAATTCGATTATGCAGTAAAACATGATACAAATGTTGAAATCATGACAAAGCAGAATAAGAAGCTCAAACTCGCCAACCAAAGACAACATTTTTTCCTTAAAAACACCAATTAGGGCACGACGACTTGCTCGGTTACGGTTCGGTGACCTAAAAAAATGGAACAATTGAAAAATGATAGAGAATATATAAGTATCATTCTTTATTATAACAGTAATTACCTTCATACTCATCAAAGTAGCATAATTAATCAATTTTAAGACCTAAAATTGCTACAAAGAATAAAAAAAATAACAGATGTTATATCTCAAATAACCAATGGTTCAAATAATAGAAGAAAATAAAAGTTATAATGGCTAGAGAATAAAGACGTATCATTTTTCATTCGCTCCAAATCCTCTAAATCCTTCTCCACAGTCTTGAAAGTTCTTGATGATCGCAACCAGTCTTGGCAATATATTAAAGCTTCAACAATTTTAGGAGTTAAAGAACTCTTAAATGCATCAAGTACCCTCCCACTTGTGCTAAAAGTCGATTCCGAATCTACTGTGGAAATAGCAATAGCCAGTATATTGCAAGCCATATGAGATAAAATTGGAAACCTAGGCCCATTCATCCTCTACCATCCTAAGATATCAAAGTCTTCATTCTCATCACTTTCTTGCTCTTCATTTAAATATTTATCTAATTCTGACTTGGATAAAGAGCTACCACTTTGATTTTTAATCCTTTTGAACTTTGATTGCATACTCCACTTCATGTTTTGTGTTTGATCATCACTTGAAGTTTCTTCACTTACAGTTGAAATTTGAGAACTTGAGTCACTAATGCAATGAGAATTTTCAACTCCATGCATTCTAGAATATTCATTAAACAAATCATATATTACATCTCTCACACTCTTCACTAATTTATCTACACCATCATCCACATACATCTCTTTTATCCCAAATTCAACATACTCAAGTTTAAATCTAGGATCAAGTACTACCACAATGAAAATGAGTTTGTTCATTTTTCAATGTCCCCCCAATACTTATCATACTTAGCTTTTATCTTTTTTACCATGTCATTCAACTCTACATCATCACTTTGAACCCATTCATTTAAGAGACAATGAACAGAACTTATCTCATGAAAAAATAGATTTGAAATGACATATAGAGAACCAGAAACTCTTATAGTAAGATGATAAAAGTGTTGCAAGAAAGTCGACATCCTTCTGATACTCACCCAATCTGCAACTCTAGGAGCACCAACGTTATTTTCATTATTTTCTCCATTACTTGTTAAGAGTTCAATTCCAAACAAAGGATCCATATCTTCATATGTTTTAAATGCTCTATCAAATTTTTGGGTTGTGTCCAACATTTTATATATGCTATTCCATCTAGTTGGGACATCCAAACACAATAAACTTTTACAGTTAATTTTTTCTATCTCAATATACTCCTTGAATTTGGCTAATCTAGTAGGTGATTGCCTAATATATCTGACTGTAGCTCTAACTCTTTTGACGAAAATGTTAATTTCCTTCAACCCATCATTCACAACTAAATTAATTATATGTGCAATGCATCGCATATGTAAGTAATCACAACTCATGATACTAGTACCCCAATGCTTTATTTTTTCTTTCCAGTACCCAATAGCAACATCATTAGAACTAGCATTATCAACTATTATTGCCCTAATTTTATCAATCCTCCAATCACACAAACACTTCTCAATAGTTTTCCTTATCTCTTTACCCTTATGTGAGACAATTGGACAAAAGTTTAACACATTTTTGCACAAATTCCAATCATTATTGACATAATGGATAGTGAGACACATATAATTAATTCGTTGCAAACTTATCCAAGTATCATTTGTTATACTGACTCTTCCAACTAAATTTTTAACAAACTTCTTCAAATTATTTTTTTCCCTCGCATAAAGACCATAACAATCTTTGCTTATTGTAACTCTCAATGGGATAACAAATTTTAGACATGAAACTGCTATGAATTCTTTAAACCCATCTCCTTCTACAAATCTAAAAGGAAGTTCATCAATTACAATCATGCAAGCTAAAGCTTCCCTAACTTGATCTTGATCAAACTTAGTAGTTTTACTACTAATAGAATCCCCACTTTCAACACTCAAAGACTTTTGCACATTGATTACATTTTGATTTGTTCTATCAACTTCTTCAGGTACATGAGAATATGTTCTATAATGACTTCTAATTGAACTTGTCCCATTTATCTTAGGGTCTGCACTCACATCATCACCATAATATATACATTTAACTTTGATCTTACCATTGCTTTCAATCCTCTCAAAGTGATCCCAAGTATTTGATGTTAACTTTCTTTTTTTCCCCAATCTCTGAGGCAATGGGGGACGCTTGGAACGATCTTCTTCAATGGTATAATCCACTGAATTACCAGTCGTAGCAGCCTGTTTAAGACAATCATATAAAATTATGATTAGTCAAAATTATGGCCTTTGAATTACATTTGACAAACTTCTATGGATACTCAGTATCAATAAATCAACACAATAGCTATTGTATCATGATTCCACAACATAGATACTCAGTATCAATAAATCAACAAAATTACATTTGACAATACATAAAAAAGCACAAAAAATCACTTAACAGAATTAAGAAAATATTAAATAAAATTTCAAAAATTCACTTCATAATCATGATTAAAATCTCAAAAATTCACTTCAAAAATTAAGCTATTGTATCATGATTCCATTTACTTGGTTAGATCTTGAAGCGTCCATCGTTGATGGCAACGAACGATGATTGAAGACGAAGAGATGAAATGAACGGTGTCGGTGACTGAAGAAGAAGAGAGCGGCGCCGGCAATCGAAGAAGAAGAAGCAAAACGACGGCCAAAGAAGAAGAAGCAGAACCGCGACCGAAGAAGAAGAAGTAGAACCGTGACCGAAGTAGAAGAAGCAGAACGACGACCGAAGAGGCAACAAACGATGCCGGCAACGAAGAAGAAAGAGAAAGCTGAAGACAGATCGAGGATGACAAGGAGAAAGGAGAAAGGAGAAGAAAGGAAGAGAGGTCGGTTGAAACCTATATGTCAATCAAAACGGTGTCGTTTCGTAAGCAACAAAACGACATCGTTTTGTTGTAACAAAACTATGTCGTTTTGATGGAACAAAACAGTGTCATTTCGTTCCATCAAAACGATATCGTTTTATTATCGATATACCAACGGTATACCAATTAACCTAAACTAAAAATCGAAACCGAAAAATCTCAAACCTTAATACCAAAAATTTTTGATTTGTAATGGTTCCGATTTTGGTTTGGTTTGGCGGTTCGATTTTGAAGGTATACCGTTTCAAAACCGCGAAACTTACACCTCTAGATATTTATAGCAACTTCCGTGGCTCTTTTCATACATTAGGGATTAATGGGTGGTAAATCTATCATAGCTTGCTCACTGACTTTGAAGTTCTATAATAATTGTAAGATAAATTTTATATTATGCTATATTAAATTTTATATATTAATTAATTATACAATGATAAAATTTTTAATTTTTATTTAAAAAGTATTTTTAAACATAAAATTTATATTTATATTTAAATTATTAATTTAATTAAAATAATTTTATTATGTTATTTTTAAAAATAACATAATAATTTCAAAAAAATTAAAATTAATTTGTATGGCTCAAAATTATATAATATAAGTTGTAATATTATTACAAAATTTTTACTTTTAGTTATCTTTTCTCTTCATCTTTCTTTTAAAATTGTTTCTCTTTATTTAGTATTGGGCTACGTGAACTAAAAATTGACATAGCACAATAATTTCATTATTTTTTATTTATTAATTTATTTATTATTGTAATAAACACAAATTTATATTTTTATAGATTATTATTTTTTATTTGTTTCTTTAATTCTAATCAAAATTTTTAATACTTCCTTTATGAAAGTATAACTTTTTTATATAGAAATTATTATAATCTTTTTATATTATTGATTTATAATACTATTATTGAAGTAATTGGTTTGTTTTTTTTTTTTTTTTTATAAACATTCAACTGGATTAGTTTGAAAATAAAATTATAAAACTGTAATTTACTATAGCCATAGAGTGAAACATAGTTTTTATAGCCTAAATTTAACTTGAGCTATTAAAGACTTTTTCTAAAAAAAATTAAAAGCCAAAATACCTTTACTCTTCAAATTTTAATATTTAAAATGAAAAGAATATAATCACAATCATGCTTTATTTTAATATATTATTTCATCTGTTGTTTTATAGAGATTAATTTACACAATCTTTTATTTTAATGTCATTACTTAAAATAATCCATTTAATAAATTGCTTTTTCCATTAGATAAAAGAAAATTTCATTTTTATAAACGGAAAATCCGTACAATAGCTAAATTACCCATTCAAACCAAATGCTTCAAACTCATTCCATCAAATATCGCTTTTCTTTTCTACTTCATGGGCACATGCTTATTTTCATTTTCTGCAAAACCAGTTTGGATCCCTCAATAATCTAGTTCATGAGTTTGCCTTTTTTTTTTTTTTTTAAGACTCACTAATCGTGGTAGCTGACATTCCATATTTGATAGTGTTGTTAAAGCTCAAACTCTCCCCTCATCACCCTCACAACTAGGAGGCAACAATCGGACCGAACTGAAAAACCGATCGAATCAAGTTGGTTCAGTTCGGTTTGATTTTTTATAAAATTAATTTATTCGGTTATAATATTAAAAAATTCGGTTTTTGATTTTCGGTTCTGTTTTTTAGATAGAAAATCAAAAAAACAGAGTTAACCAAAGTAATAAATAAATCAAACTAATTTGAATCGAATCAAATTTAAAATACATGTAATTTAATTGAAACAAACCGAACCGAATCAATCTTTTTATAAGATCAGTTCAGTTCGGTTTATAAACACATAAATTTCAATTTAATCGATTCGGTTAATTTGGTTTTTTCAAAAATTTTGATTCGGTTCGGTTATAAGTATAAAAAATTCAGTTTATTAACTTTTGGTAAAAAACCAAACCGAACCAATCGAACCGCCCCGTTTGCTCACACCCTACTCACGACCACCTCGTTTATTTTGCTAACAATATTTTTACATTATCAAAACTGTATTATTTCTTATACTCATTTTATAGGGAGATAATTTTAGAAATCAATTATCGACTCTGATATTAAAGAAGCGAAGAACATGAGATAATATTGTTTTTTGATACAGGGACACTGATCTAAATAAAAGAAATAATGTACTAAATCTCAATGATAACTTTGGTGCTTGAGATTACAAAAATTTATGAATTTCATATAATTATAATTTTTTTTATCATTTTATCACATGCACTCTTTCAAGGGTTTGTGTGAGATGGTGTTGCTCAATTGCTTTCTTTTTTTTTTTTTTTTTTTAAAAGACTTTCTTTTATAATTGAAAGTGAGTTTTTTTTATTATTTTTCATAGAATTTTATATTAATTTATCATTTTGATTGATTTTTTCCTGCTCTTTACAGTTATAATAATTTTTATTTCATAATGCATATTGCTTGTTTTAGGATTTTTCAATAATAATATGATCAAAATTTAAAACTAATTGAATTTAACTTGCAACATCGACGGACTACCTTACTAATAATAATGATAATAATATAATCATGTTTCTGATAAAATCTTATGTTCATAATTTGAAAATGACACGCTCTGGTTACTTTATGAATAAAACAATGAAAACCAAAACATGATGGAAGTAATCTCATAATGAAAATATTGAGATAATTTAGTTATTTTAGGGAGTAGATTTCTACATTTAGGCAAAAAAAAAAAAAACAACATTGCCTCCAATCAATCTAATTTTTGAATTATATACTTTAACTAGCAAAGCTGCCCGCATGATGCTATGGATCAAAATTATTCAAATTTTTTCATTTTATATTTATTTATTTGATTAATGTATAAATTTGAATGATACTGTTGTCGGGAAAATGTGAAATAAACCATTTAAATGAAGTGATATTGAAAACATGAAGTTAATATATTCTATAGAAAATAGTAGATTTACAAGAGGATATTTTTTGTAATAAATTCTAAACAAATAATACTAAATATGTAAAAGCAATTGTTATAAAATTGTTTAGTTAATACAGTACCTGCTGTTTATTATTTATAAAGTCGTATTACAAAAAAGCAAACTGTGCATTATTATTTAACAGATAAAAAAGAAATCTACATAACAACAGTTCTGTAAATGAAATTTTTTGTTGTGAATGCTAGGGGAGAATGTTTGGAGAATATGTGACCCAAGGCATTGGACTCACTCCTCTACTTTGAATGATCGAAACGTTGAGAAGTTCTAATGTTTGTATTTTAGTATTTTTGTTTAAGTGTTGTAGCCTGGTCTTTCGAACGGGCATTATCCCTTTACAATGGGCCTTGGACCATTCAACGGGTATTAAAGGATGGACAATGAACGTTGAATAAATGTTGAAAATAGCCAAAGTCTTCTGGACCTTACAACGAAAGTTGGAGAACTACTGTAAGTTGAGTTGTGCTGGACCTTGCAACAGGCGTTGTAGTTTTGCAACAGGTGTTCATTTGGCGTGACAACAGACGTTGCATTTTCGTATTAGGCATTGGAATAAGTGTCCAAACTTGAGCTAAAACTTCTAGAACTCGAAAAGGGCATTGAACCTTCTCAATAGGCGTTGAAGAGTGAATTGCTCAACAGGCGTGAAAAGTAACTATGCAAAGTTTGAAAAATAAAGCACAAAGTTCAAGCTTTCTAAAAATGAACAATGAGCATTATTCTTGTTGCAATAGGCATTGTAGTCAAAACCAGCGGGAGTTGAATGATAATCAACATGCGTTGGAAGTAATTGTTATAAGTTCAACGGGGGTTGATCAGGAACAACTGGTGTTGTCACCTCTAATGAACAATTTTGCATAAAAAGTTGTTAGACTTAATATCAATTGTTCCAATGTCTAGTTTTGGAGTTTGGCTATATAAACAACATTTTTGAAGACTAGAAAAAAAATTAAAGACTTTGAAGAATACTTGTAATAATTTAGAGAGCTTTTAGCAAGTTTTTATGCAAATCTTTTGGTGTTGCTTTGTTTTATTTGGGTGGTGTGAGTTTATTTTATTACACTTTTGAATGTAGTCTTTTCTTAGCACTAAAGTGTATTTGCTGCCTAATTGAGAGGCATTTGACACTGCTTGGATTTATCATTGCTAATGGTTGTAAAGGTTGTTATTGTGCCTAGAAAAATACCAAGGGGATTAGGTTGGCTCTCTTGTTCCTTATAAAAGAGAATGAGTGTGAAGGTTGTACTTGAACCTGCAAAAGTGACGATTCTTCTTGAACCTAAAAAAAAGGAAGGTTCTTCCTGTGCCTATAAAAAGAAGGTTGTCCTTGAGTCTTGAAAAGGGAAAGGTACTTCCTGAGCCTGTAAAAAGGAAGGTTGTCCCTGAGCCTATAAAAGGGAAGGTTGTCTCTGAGCCTATAAAAGGAAAGATTGTCATTGAGTCGGTAAAAGAGAAGGTTATTCCTAAGCCTGTAAAAGGAAAAGGTTCTTCCTGAACTTGTAAAGGGAAGGTTGTCCTTAAGTCTTGAAAAGGAAAGGTTGTTCATGAGTCTGCAAAAGGAATGGAAAGGCCTAAATGAAAACTTGGAGAGTGGAGTAGGCACATTATCGAATCACTATAAATTCTTGTATTGATTCAAGTTATTTGCTTCAGCTTAGTTTGTTTGCATTTGTGTTTTTATTTACAATCCAATTCACCCCTCCCTTAGGTTGCCACATGGAACATCCTCAACCCAAATCATATGTATTTTAATTACATTATATTTGAATATATGCATTGGATAAATAATTGTTTAGACATGTGAATTGGAGAAACACGATGATGACACTTGTACCATTACATTTGGGACACTTGAACATATATGTAATGTTTGTATGGTTGTATGGAAAATTATCTTATGTTGTGTGCATGTTATAGTATCATAAATAATGGAATTTAGAGCTTATTTAAAAGTATAAGGAGCATCTAGGGATTAGGAGATGGATGAAGGTGCTTAAAGAGTGAAGAAGAGGGATTAAAAGAGGAAAAATGAACTTCCAACTAATAGAAATGAAACACCATAATTTTGTCTTGTTGTAATAGACTTACAAGTGTAATTTTTAACCCTTTAGGATTAGAATTGAGGGGCTAGGTATGAGGTACAACACAAGAAAGAGAGAGCTAAGGAAGAAAGAAAGAAAGGAAGAAGAAGAAAAAGAAGAAGAACCAGACGGAGAGCAAGAAGAGGGAGCTGCCTAGGAAGAAATCCTAAGGTTTTCTAACTCTAGGACATTAGTTAAGTTAATTTATCTTCTTTTAACATGAAATTAACCCATCATGACATGTTAATCATGCATGGTTAGTGAGAATTATGAAGTATTTGAGATAAAACTCTTGGATGGAAGTTGAAATTCAAGAGAACAAGAGCTGATTGTATTGATTTTGCTGTTAGAGTATAATTTTATACCCATGATTTCATAACCATAGAAGAGGAATTAGGGAAAGTGAAAAATATGAAAGTTGTATCTTTATGTCTCATATAAATTCATATAAAACAGTTTTGCTTGATTTTGTGTGTGTGAGGAGATATGACTCCTTCATTAGGGTTGGTTCACAACCAACTGAAATGACCTCAGTCTTTCTGTTTTCTTATATTTTGATGGTCTGATGTTCTGATTCTAACGAAGTTAAAAACATGAAATTTGTAGCTTTATATCCCCTCTAAATACCTATCAATTCTGATTGATTTGCTATATGGAAAGAGATATGACTCATTGATTGAGACTAACCCTGTACTCGGATGAAACCTCACCTTTCTTTTAATTCTGTTTTTCTAAGAATGTAATGGCCATAGATTCCGAATTTGATGATGGTCTAAACTTGAAAATTGTATATTTATGTTCGGTCTACATGTCTATGAAATATTTTTTCCAAATCCAGCATGGATGTTGAGATATTGTCCTTCATCACTACTGTTTGTCAACATGTTACAAACCTGCTCACCCTAAGATTTTGTCCTTTGTTTTGGTGACTTTATAGACTGAATTAGACAATGAGAAAACATGAAAAATGTTCCTTTATATGTTTGTAATTGATGGTAGATTATTATTTCAACTGGATTTGTACAATTTGAGATACACCCAAGAATGTAAGACCTACTCAGATTGAGATGACATTGCAATAGGGCAAAATTCAAAAATTCACCACATTTTGTGTGTGTCTGATATTGGATTGAAATTTGAATAGATTGTATCATTATGTGTCTAGTTTGTTTGAAAAAAAAAAAGAATCAAGTAGTTTAGGTGAGTATATCTAGAGTTATTTTTGTAAGAGTATAGCAAGCTCAGACTACCATGTAAGGAAAATATGCATAAACACTAGGTCCATTTGCATGAATCATGTCATAGTTGCATAACAAGATGAAAATCTTGCTTTATCATCATGAATTGATTTGGTGTATTGAAATAGGTCCTCAAGGCATTGAAGATAATAGTGGAAATAAGTCGGGACCATCCACGGCTTAATAAACTTGAAGGAGGAGGTAAGTAAATAGCTAATGGTACTATATATGTGATTGGTTAAATGCCATGAACATATACTCAATAGAATGAAATATGTTTAATGTGATGATATTGAGGAATACATTGATGAAAAGATTGTTATACTCTTGATTTATTTATTTTCATGAAACGTTGATAAATTATGACTTGGGAATGAGAGTATGTGGTGATATGAGCTACCAAAATTATGGGTGTTATTATTAGTCATTATATTGCTAAATTTTGGTGGATTTATAGTTGATTTGTTGAAAGAACAATACTTGATGTTGTTGGTAAGTAACACTATTCATAGCCAGTGTGGCAATAACATTCGATAGTCTGTGTAGCAATGATATCTATAGCCTGTGTGACAATAAAACATAACAGCCTGTATGACAATAACATTCGATAGCCTATGTGGTAATGATATCTATAGTCTGTGTGGCAATAAAATATAACAGCCTGTATGGCAATAACATTCGTAGCCTATGTGGCAACGATATTTATAACTTGTGTGACAATAAAATATAACAGTTTGTGTGTCAATACCATCCATAGCCTGTGTGGCAATGATATCTATAGCTTGTATGACAATAAAATATAACAACCTGTGTGGCAATAATATTCGATAACCTGTGTGACAATGATATCTATAGCCTATGTGGCAATAAAATATAACAGCCTGTATGACAATAACATTCGATAGCCTGTGTGACAATAAAATATAACAGTTTGTGTGGCAATAACATCCATAGCCTGTGTGGCAATGATATCTATAACCTGTATGACAATAAAAGATAACATCCTATGTGGCAATAACATTTGATAGCCTGTGTGACAATGATATCTATAACCTGTGTGACATTGATATCTATAACCTGTGTGACAATAACATTCGATAGCCTGTGTGACAATGATATCTATAGCTTGTGTGGCAATAAAATATAATAGCTTATGTGGCAGTAACATTCGATAGCCTATGTGACAATGATATCTATAGACTGTGTGGTAATAAAATATAACAGTCTATGTGGCAATAAAATCCGATAGCCTGTGTGACAATGATATCTATAGCCTGTGTGGCAACAATATTTATAGCCTATGTGACAACCAAAAATGAAAGCCTTTGTGGCAGTGATATTGATAGCCTATATGACATTTAAGAGGAAAAACTCTTTATTTCATGCATGGATATGGTAATGAGTTATTTATATTTAAATGTTGTTATGTTATTGAGATTGAAGTATTGTTATGCATTTACTTACTAAGCATGTAAACTCACTTCTTTTGCTTTAAATTTTATTTCAGGAAGAGTAGACTAAAGATTGCATCTAGTTACATTTCGAAGTTGCTGTCTAGCAGTCTAATAGAGGTTGGACCAGTATGCAGTTTATTAGTGTTTTAGTTTGTTTAGCCATATATACTTTGTTGTAAATAGTTACTATGTTGTAAACAAGAGACATAGTGAAAGAAAAAAAATAATTGAAATCAAGTCTTTTAATGACAATGGATAGACTGAGAGAATTTTAATGATTAGTAAATGGGATGTCACATTTGAGTAGTATCAGAGCGGGTAAATGATTTTATAGACATGTGTAATATGAATGTGATATATATGATATTTGCATTGTGTTAATCTTACATGCATTGGCATATAGAAGTATGGATGCACATGATAGAGTTCATGTTGGCCCAAAGGTTAGAGATGAGTCTAATCATGAATGTAAGCATATTGACCATGTTGCAGAGAATCTTGAGATGTCAGGAAATATTTCAGTTGTACGTGTAAACCCAAATATCATGCAGTTTGCTGAGATGATGTAGAGATTTGCAATAAAAGCATATGTAGGACTTGCTATAGATAGGAATTACAATAGATTGAAGAAGTAAAGGGTAATTAACTTTGAGGGCACTACATATCTTACTGAGGCTGAAGAGTGGCTTAGAAGAATTGAAAGAATCTTGAATAAGCTTGAATGCATCCTAGAGTACAGTTGAAGTATGCAATATATTTGCTTTAAAAGAAAGCCTTAGATTTATGGGAGACCATTCCAGGTAGCTTTACTCAATCGATGACATTGACCTGGATGATTTTCTAAGGGAGTTTGCAAAAAAAAGTAAACACCATTGGTGTACTTAGATAAGAAGAAGATGAAGTTTTCAAAACGAAGCAGAATGATATAACGATTGCGGATTATGAGGTATAATTTATTAAAACTCTCGAGATATTCCCTCAAGTATGTGGCTAAAGAGGAATTGAAGTGCTAGAAGTTTGACAAGGGACTGCGGTTAAATTTAAGATCGATTAGCAGTCAAACTAACTAATTATACTACTCGATTAGTAGTAACTATTTAAGCTAAGGAAGTGATACAAGAGAAGAATGCAATTGAGGTTAAAAGAAAGATAAGTTATGTAGGATGAAGTAGAGAACTCAATAGGGCAATAAAAAGGGGTGGTTCTACATTATTTAGTGGATTAGGATTTAAAGCGGTATTAATAATCAAATAGATAAAGGACAGAGTCAACTTAGTAGATTAACATTAATAGCATCTGGTAAAGGTAGCTATAGTGGTTCTAAAGACTCAAATGTAGGAAAGAACCCATTGACATAATGGGGAGAGGTGTTGCCTCGATTTGTAATATTCATGGAACAACTCATTTTAGAGAGTGTTAAGGACCTAAAAGGGTTACTTACTATACTTTTAGCCAGTCAGATCATATAAGCCAAGATTGTCGAACGACAAGTGTGATTAGAGGAGAGTCTCAAGTAGTTGTGGGGAGAATGTTCATGACATAAGTAGAAATAAAATGTGTAGAAATTATTTTGTGCTAGTGTGTGATGTCGTATTGACTGCATATTTAATATTGATGAACTTTAAGGAATTTGATGTTATTCTAGGTATGGATTTTCTAGATTGTCATACTAAACAGTTGATAATCAAATCTTCAAGACAATTAAAGAGTTATAATTGCTAGGGAGCACAAAATTGTTCCCACTTGTTTGACCTCAAGTATTCAAGAATTTAAATTAATTAAAAAAAAGTTGTGATGCATTTATAGTTAGTGTAGTGGACACCAATGTCCTTAATCTAAGGTTAACAGACATTTCTATAATGAGAGAGTTTTTAAAAGTATTTCTTGATGATTTGCTTGATTTGCCACCATATAAAGAAGTTGATTTTAATATTGAGACTTTGCCAGGACTGGCGCCTATTTCTATTACGCCATATCAAATGGCAGCAGTGGAACTGCAAGAATTAAAGAAACAATTAGAAGAGTTGTTACAAAAAGGTTTCATTCGACCTAGTACATCTCCTTAGGGGCACCAGTGTTATTTATGAAGAAACAAGATGGGAGTATGCGATTGTGTATTGATTATAGGCAACTGAATTGGGTAACAATAAAGAATAAATATCCCTTACTGAGAATTGAGAGTATGCGATTGTGTATTGATTATAGGCAATTGAATAGGGTAACAATAAAGAATAAATATCCCTTACTGAGAATTGATGACTTGCTTGACCAACTTCGAGGAGCAATGATATTTTCAAAAATTGATTTGAGATCTGGGTATTGGTAGTTGAGGATTGCTGAGCTACATATTCCAAAAACTGCTTTTTGTACTAGGTATGGTCACTATAAGTTCCTTGTTATGCCTTTTGGGTTAACTAATGCACAAATAACATTTATTGCATTAATGAATCGTACCTTCCAACAATATCTTGATCAGTTCATAATTATGTTCATTGATGACATTCTCATACACTCACAAAATCAAGAGGAGCACAAGCAAAATTTGAGAATCGTATTGCATATCTTAAAGGAAAAACAACTATATGCCAAATTAAACAAATGCGACTTTTAGATGGAACAAGTGATCTTTTTAGGGCATATTGTGTCTAGACATGGTGTTCAACCTAATCCAGCTAAGATGAAAGCCATTTTGGAGTGAGATCCACCAAAAAATGTATCAGAGGTGCACAATTTTCTTAGGCTGGCTGGTTAGTATAAAGGATTTGTGAAAGGATTCTCCATTATTGCTGGGCCATTGACAAAATTATTACAGAAGAATGTAGCATTTAAATGGGATGATTAATGTCATCAAAGTTTTGAGGAACTAAAGAAGAGATTAACTACGACACCGATATTGACATTACCATCAACAAATGGTGGATTGGTGGTGTACACTGATGCATGAGGATGGGGGTTAGGTTATGTATTAATGCAGCATGGAAAAGTGATAGCTTATGTTTCTCGACAGCTAAGGCCTCATGAGCTGAATTATCCTACACATGACTTAGAGTTGGCAGCCATTCTCCTGAAAATTTGAAGGCATTACTTATATGGAGAGACATTTCAGATTCTGACAGATCATAAGCTTGAAATATATTCCAACACAGAGAGAATTGAACCTAAGGTAGAGAAGATGGATGAAATTATTGAAGGACTATGATTGCACTATTGATTATCATCCGGGTAAGGCTAATGTTGTTGCTAATACTTTGAGCCAAAAAACCTTAGATGTTGTTGCTGGTATGATTGGTTATAATTTGACATCCTTGGTTAATTTTCGTACTTTAAATGTAAAATTTGAGATTACGAATGTGACAGCTTTAATGGCTATTCTTCAGTTAAAACCTGTGATAGATGACAAAATTAGAGAAGTTCAAATGAAGGACCCATCTTTGCAGAAAATGCTCCAGAAGATACAAGAAGGTAAGAAGACGAATTTTTAGATTAGAGACGATGGGATGATAGCGATGGTTAGTCGAGTCTATGTACTAGATGTTGATGGTTTGAGATAAGAGATTAAGCAAAAGGCACACAATGCACCATATGCTATGCACCCTGAAAGTGCAAAAATGTATAAAAAAATACGACCACATTTTTTATGGTCAACAATGAAGAAAGATATAATTGAGTTTGTATTGAGATTTTTAACCTGCCAATAGATCAAGGTAGAACATCAAGCACCAGCAAGTAAATTGCATCCTTTATCTATTCCTTTATGGAAATGAAAGAAAATTTTAATGGATTTTATTATTGGTTTACCTCAGACACAAAAAAGGCATAATGTTGTTTGGGTTATTGTAGATAGACTCAAAAAATCTGCACACTTCTTGCCTATACAACAAAAAGTTTCACTTCATAGACTGGCAAAAATATATGTTGTTGAGATTATGAGATTACATGACATTCATTTTTCTATTGTGTCAGATAGAGATCCTCGATTCACTTTTCATTTTTAGAACAGCTTACAAATAGCCTTAGGTACTCATTTGAATTTTAGCACTATTTTTCACCATAGACTGATGGTCAATTAGAGAGGGCTATTCAGACATTAGAGGCTATGATGCGAGCTTGTGTGTTAGAATTCAAAGGCAATTGGATTGATCATTTGCCATTAATGGAATTCGCATATAATAATAGCTATCAATCTAATATTAACGTGGTACCATATGATGCTTTATATGGTAGGAAATGTAGAAGTCCAATTTGTTGGGATGTTGAAGGGATGAGACAGTTAGAAGGTCCTGAGATGGTAAAAGATACAATGGTTAAAATCCAAGTAGTTAGAAGATGTTTGCAAGCTGCTCAAGAAAGGCAAAAAGGGTATGCTGATAAACATAAATGAGAAATGGAATATCTGGTTAGAGATAAAGTATTCTTGAAAGTTTCACCATGGAAAGACATTATTAGGTTTGGTAAACAGGGAAAGTTGAGCCCAAGGTACATTGGACCATATGAGATCATAGAGAGAATTGGGCCTTTGGCATATCGATTGGAATTACCAATAGAATTATCTCAGATACATAATGTCTTCCATGTTTTTATGCTTCAAAGGTATCAGTCTAATCATAGCCATGTATTATCAGAGCCAGAGATTGAATGTCTGATCATGACTTACATTGAGCAACCTATTGAAATTCCTGACCAGCGACTAGAAAAGTTAAGGAATCGAGTGATAGCCATGGTTCAAGTAAGATGGAGTCATCACTCACCTAAGGAGGCCACTTAGGAAGTAGAGGAACACATGAGACAACAATATCCCTATATATTCTAAAGTTTTAGTAAGTAAAAATTTTGAGGACAAAATTTCTATAAGAGGGGGAGAATTGTAACATTCTCAACATAAATCATATGCATTTTAATTACATTATATTTGAATATATGTATTGGATAAATAATTATTTATATGTGAATTGAAGAAACACAACAATGACACTTGCACCATTATATTTGGGACACTTGAACATATGTGTAATGTTTTTATGGTTGCATGGCAAATTATCTTATGTTGTGTGCATGTTATAGCATCATAAATAATGGTATTTTAGAGTTTATTTCAAATTATAAGGAGCATCTAGGGATTAGGAGATGGATGAAGGTGCTTAAGGAGTGAAAAAGAAGGATTAAAAGAGGAAAAGTGAACTTCCAACCAATAGAAATGAAACATCATGATTTTATCTTGTTGTAATAAGCTTACAAGTGTAATTTTTAACCCTTTAGGATTAGAATTGAAGGGCTAGATGTGAGGTATAGCAGAAGAAAGAGAGAGCTAAGGAAGAAAGAAAGAAAGGAAGAAGAAGAAGTAGAAGAAGAAGGAGAGGAAGAAGAGTGAGCTGCCTAGGAAAGAATCCTAAGGTTTTTTTTTTAATTTTGGGACATTAGTTAAGTTAATTTATCTTCTTTTAACATGAAATTAATCCCTCATGACATTTTAATCATGCATGGTTAGTGAGAATTATGGAGTATTTGAGATAAAACTCTTAGATGGAAGTTGAAATTCAAAAGAACAAGAGCTGGTTGTGTTGATTTTGCTGTTAGAGTAGAATTTTGCACCCACGATTTCATATCCATAGAAGAGGAATTAGGGAAAGTGAAAAATATGACAATTGTATCTTTTTGTCTCATATAAATTCATATGAAATAGTTTTGCTTGATTTTGTGTGTGTGTGGAGATATGGCTCCTTGGAGATATAACTCATTCATTAGGGCTGGTTCACAAACAACTGAAATGACCTCAATCTTTCTGTTTTCTTATATTTTGATGGCTTTATGTTCTGATTTGGACGAAGTTAAAAACATAAAATTTGTAGCTTTATATCCCCTCTAAATACCTATATTAGTTTTGATTGATTTTTTATTTGGAAAGAGATATGACTCATTGATTAGTACTAACCCTGTACCCGGATGAAACCTCGCCTTTCTTTTAATTTTATTTTTCCAAGAATTTGATAGCCATAGATTCTGAATTTGATGATGGTCCAAACTTGAAAGTTGTATATGTCTAGTCTACATGCTTATGAAATATTTTTTCCAAACCTAGCATGGTTGTTGAGATATTATCCCTTCATCACGACTGTTTGTCAACATGTTACAAACCATCACCCTGAGATTTGGTTCTTTGTTTTGATGACTTTATAGACTGAATTAGAAAATGAGAAAACATAAAAAATGTTTCTTGATATGTTTTGTAACTGATGGTAGATTGTTATTTCAACTGGATTTGTACAATTTGAGATACATCTAAGAATGTAAGACCTACTCAGACTAAGATGACATTGCAATAGGGCAAAGTTTAAAAATTCAGCACATTTTCTGTGTCTGATATTGGATTGAAATTTGAATATGTTGTATCATTATGCATATAGTTTGTTTGAAAAAAAAGAATCAAGTAATTTGGATGAGTATATCTAGAGTTATTGTTGTGAGAGTATAGCAAGCTTAGGCTACCATGTAAGGAAAATATGCATAAATACTAGGTTCACCTGCATGAATCATGTCATAGTTGCATAACAAAATGAAAATCTTACTTTATCATCATGGATTGATTTGGTGTATTGAAATAGGTCCTCGAGGCATTGAAGATAATAGTGGGAATACGCCAGGACCATCCATGACTTAATAAGCTTGAAGGAGGGGGTAAGTAAATAGCTAATGGTATTATACATGTGATTGGTTAAATGCCATGAATATATATTCAATGGAATGAAATATAGTTTAATGCGATGATATTGAGGAATACATTGATGAAAAGATTGTTATACTCTTGAATTATTTATTTGCATGAAACATTGATAAATTATGACTTGAGAATGAGGGTATGTGGTGATATGAGCTTTCAAAGTTATGGGTGTTGTTATTAGTCATTATATTCATTATATTTTTTGCATTTGAGCTCTATTTGATTATTTTGAGACTTATGTTATCTTTTATTGATAGGCATGGGACATTGAGCTAGGTATGTTGGAGGGGCTGGACCTTAAGGATGAGGTAGGTGGCAGCTATCCTCATTTATTGCGGTGGGCCATTATGTCTTACATAGTCTTCCGTAGTTGCCAAATGCGCTCGCTAAAACACGATCACTCTAGACTTGGTACTTCTCCCTGCACAAATAAAATTTATGTAAGTTATGGTTATTAATCTTTTATTATCTGGTTCTATACTCATAGTGGTTTTCCATCTTTATTGCAGCTATGTCTTGACTGGAGAGGTCCCATAAAGATGTGGCCTCTAGAGGTGGCAAAGGTAGAGGCCAACTCTTATGGCCGTTGTTTAATGATAGGCCTTCTATTCGGGAGTGGTATCTCGAAGAGCGCATTATCCACTAGCAGGAGGGCTTAGATGAGAGACCCATCCCACATATTTTAAGCGAGGAATCTTCAGGGCGTAGATCTTGCTGCTAAACTGTGCTATGTGCAGGGGTGCAGTTATCTTCTATAAGTACTTTATATAAATTCTAGATGGTTGGGACATTTATGGGGAGTCTTCTTTGTCAGAGGTGGCTATTTGGGCATTCCTACGATATACAGGGGATGAGGGGATTGTTCTACAATATGAGAGCCAGACACTATTATACAGGCTACTCGTAGGTGTGTCGCTATTGCTTCTGCATTTGGCACTGCTGCTGTTCATGGTCGTAAATGGGCTAGTGGACTAGCTCCAAGAGGCATAGAGCTCGTAATGATTGGTGACCTGGCTTCTATGCCAGACAATCTAATGAAGTCATGCATGACTTCATTGACTGGGTCAAAGATGTCGCTGTGAATCACCTGATCTACTTATACATTCGAGTCAATCGAGACCACCCATGTAAGTATTTTTCTTATTTATCTCTTTATGTCTTAATTGTGATGTGTTTTATAACTAACACATTTCTTTTTCTTCTTTAACTGATCCCTCGTGTCTAGGCCAAGGCCATGGTCAATCGATCGCCTTTCTGAAGAGGGCTATAATGTAGTAAACGTGCTCCATGCAAGTTAGTACAAAAGTAATGCACGTTAATGACTCATGTTTTTATGTGTTTAGTGTCCTATTCATCCTAACCCTTATGTTTCTTGTAAGAGATGAACCAACACCTAAACCACAAGATCAAAGAGAAGATCAATGTCTGGTAGAAATAAAGGCAGAGAACAAGGGTTTAGCTCAGGCAACTACAAAGTATGGGTACATAGCAATGGACGATGACGCTGAAGATTCTGAGACGACCACTTTTAGGAGCAAAGGTAGCTAAGCCGTGAAGACCCCCTTCTTTCCTTTATTAGCTGCTAGGATATTTTCTATTTCTAGGCAATTTGAAAGTCATATCTTTGACATAGTTGGTATATTTGGTAGATTTTTGCACAATTATACAATTTATTAAGTGATTTGAAAGCTTTTATTTTTGGATGCTTTCTTATGACCTTCTAGGATGAACTGAGGCGACATTGTCTCCATTTCTAGTCAAATTTTGATGTGTCATCTTCCAAATGCAAACACATAATTTTGGTCCCTGAATGTATGTTTCTGAGTGCATATTATCATTCTTTTCATGCATGTGTTTTCCAAAGCAGATACTTATGTCAATTTCAAATCAAAATATAAAAGAAAAGTTGCTCAATTTTTCCCAGGGACTGAAGGCTATACAACCTAGGCTTAGGTCTATATAGCCTAGCTGAAAGGTTGTACAGCCTTGGCCAGGGGTTGTACAGACTCAGTCAAAGGCTGTACAATTCTGTTAGTCTTTTCTTTCTTTATAAATACCTATTTTACATTTGTTCTGCACATTACTATTTTTAACCCTTAAACCATGTCAAAAACATTTCTACAGTCTCATTCACCTCATATTTGGTACGATATACCATGGTCGGGTCTTTTAGCTGTACATTCCCTCTTTTTTTTTTTTTTTGCTTTGACACTCACTTTCTATGGGCAGCCTGTGACTTATTGGATTCCACCACCCACACTTTTCATTTCAAGATGCATAGATCTATCCCTTACTAAAGGAGTTTAGTGCCATTCTTGACTATAGGATCATAGTTGCATATCGAATCACATTACCTCAATTGGATTACCCACATATGTGGAAGATGGTAGAGCTATTTGACATACAACATGAGGATATACCTAAGTACACATTGGGCGAGGAAAAAGATCCTCATGACTGCCTTTCATCACACTTTTCCCTTCTAGAGGCCATGCTTAGATGGCCCAGGCTCGTATTATTACAGTGGGTGAGTATTTATTGCAAAGAGAGGATGGGGAGATAGATCTACAGATCTTACCACTCTTAGAGGGGCTTGAGTTAGGGAAGACCCCAATACTAGTTATCTTGGGTAAGACCATCATGGGATTTGATAGAGTTGCTATAGGTGTTAACGATTCTTTCACGGGGACCTTACTATTGATTAAAGTAAGAGTCCGTTTTGCAGTAACTTTTCTTGTATTATTTGTTTATTTATTATTATTTTTCTCTTTTATTTGCCCTAACTTTTGTCTAGATTGCCCTTACGAGTTTTCAATCTAGCGGGTCGCTTAGTTTTGCTTAGGCTGCCCTTTCAAGTTTTCAACCTAACGAGCATATTTTTATTCTATTTTCTTTTCCTCTTTTCTTTTTTTTTTTTCTTTCCTTTTTTAGATATGGCTATAAGAGATATTAGGACTATTGGCTACCCCCATCATAGATGTGAGGCTCTACTACCTGTAACATCATTCAAATGGTCATTTATCAAGACTAGGTACTGTAAAAGTTGAATGGGTTGAGTGGATGTCTTACATCACTACCATTAACATTCATTGGAGCTGCACATAATGGAATTTTTTGCATGTTACTTTGAGGATTTATATGGATTGCATCATCCTTCCCACTTTTGCTTTAGGTATGTTTTATGACCCAGTTCGCGTGCATGATCAGTTCAATGCTCCTCAATTTGAGGTGCAATTTCTTCCTTCATTTATATAGGGTCCCTTGTCCCAGCGCTTCCTAGATAAGATTGAGGCCACATAGTCACATCTATGACTTTTACATTGGTCGAGATCCACAGCCTGACGATGATGCAAACTACATATCATGGTTGCACGACTTTTAGATCTACAGATATCGCATTAGCAAATAATAAATAATGATTTTTTTAAAAGACCATTTTATATTTATTTCTAGTTTAGAAGTATGTATGACTCATTCACTTCAATTATGCAAATGTATTTACGTTTAGTATTATGCTTGGCACGAATCATTTATATTTTACATATTTAGACATTAATTAAATGCATGACTTCCACTTTTAACATTGGCACATTATATCATCTTGTCGTCTTGCCCAACACCTTTGCTTTACTAGCCTTTTGCTCATCCATCCATGTCTTCTTTATTGCTGCACAATTATTCTTGTTAATGGTCCTCTAATGGTTGGTCACACTCTCTCGACTTTTACTCTATTTATTTTATGCATTTTTATGCTCTACCTTTTGCCTAAGCCACCTTTTTGGGTTTTTGACTTAGCAATCTTTTTTTTTTCTTTTCCTTTTTTCTTCATTCTTTCTTTTTTTCACACCCTAATTTTTTGCCTAAGCCACTCTTTTGGGTTTTTGACTTAGTGGGCTATCTTACTTTTCTCACACCTCACATGAAATACCTTTTCAACCAGTCTAAGTTTATTGGCTTGGTGAACTCATTCCCATCTATATTTGCTGGTTTCACTGCACCACCAGAGTATCTTTGTTTGACCATTAGGGACCTTTCCAGTTTGGCCTAAACTTTCCTTTAGGATTCTGATTTTGCAATCGAACTATCTTTAGTACTAAATCACCCACTCTTATCATGCTTGGTTTAACCTTCTTACTAATACATGAGGCATTCTAGCCTAATACAACTAGATGTGATACAGGACCTTAAATCACTTGTCATCCAACAGAGCTAATTGCTCCAATCTGTTCCTTGTCCATTGGTACTCAGGAATGTCAGACTCAATTTATACCTGTAAGGACTTCACTTCTAGCTCAATCGATAGTATTGCCTCTATCCCATATATTAAAGAGTATGATGTCATCTCAGTCGATGTTCTTGTTGTAATTCAGTAACCCTACAAGGCAAATGGTAACTTATCAGACTAGTCTTTATACATTTTAACCATCTTGGCAAGGATATTTTTGACATTCTTATTACTACCTCCATTGCTCCATTAGCCTGCGGTTTGTAAGACAATGACTTGTGGTGGATCACTCTATATCTTCCTAACATAACCTTGGCCTCTAATTGGAAATGGACATCATTGTCTATGACAACATGATGCGACACACTGTAGCAGTAATTGAGGTTTTTCTCAATGAATCATGCCATTTTTTTTGCTTCTAACTTACTAAAGGCTTCAACCTCTACCCACTTTGAGAAGTAATCCATTGCCACTATAATATACCTATGCGCCTTTGTAGAAGCTGGCCTAATTTCTCCAATCACATTGATGCCCCATGCTACAAATGTCCAAGGTGAGGTTAAATTCTGCAACTCAGTTGGTGACAAATGACTAATGCTACTATGAACTTGACAATCGTGACAACTTCAAACCCTTTGAACATAGTCATGCTCCATAGTAGTCTAGCAAGATCCTAGTCTCAGAGTTTTCTTTGTCAATACTTTTCCATTCATATGAGGACCATAAACACCTGCATGCACCTCTTCTATGACTTTATGGGCCTCTTCCTCAGCCAAACACCCAAATGGACTCCATTAGTCATCCTTATGTATATCACACCATCACAAATCATAAATTATGAAGACAACCTTTGAATCACATATTTATTTTTCTTCTCAGCCTCATCAAGGTATTCACTGCTTTTCAAATACCTTTACATATCAAGATACTAGAGGTGATTCACTACTGATACTCGTATTACTATTGTATCCTTGTAATATGGCACCCTAGATCGAACTATGATAAACAGTTTCATGAGCATTACCTCTAGTCTATTGTAAATAGAGACCAAAGTGGCTAAGACATTAGCCATTGTGTTTTCTTACCTCGATAGATGATGAAATGTGACCCTTTGGAAATTATACACCAACCCCTTCACATGCTTTAAATATGGGCCTAAACATTCTTATTTCAATTCTCACTTATCCAATACTTATAGAGTAGTAAGTTTGCAAACACTATTATTGTCCTTACCTTATTTGCTTCAAGAGTTTGAGCTTTAGTGCAAAGGCCTCATATTCAACCATATTATTGGTCATCTTATAGTCCATCTTCTTAGCTATAGGGAAGAGCTCTCCTTTTAACGAGATTAGAATTACTCCTACACTTGTCCTTTTCTTTTTACAGCCCTGTCGAAGTATATTCTCCACCCTTAAGGCTCAGTTGCTTATAACCCTTCATCTGGGAACTGGGGAAGTTCATATTCTCCTTTTTGGTGACGTTGTTATGCCAAGTACTCTGAAACTGCCCATGCCTTAATCATCTTATTGGCCATGTACTTAATATCAAATTTGGTCAACAAGATCAACCAATTTGTCAATCTTTTAGTGGGTGAGGGGACTTTATGCAAGTATTTAATTAGGTCAAGCTTTGAAACCACTTGCAAGGAATATGACTAAAAATAATGCCTTAATTTTTTTGTCACCCATACCAGTACTAGACAGGTCTTCTCCACCTGATTATACTTCACTTTGTAAGATAATAACTTCTAGCTGAGATATTACACTGCATGTTTGCTTCTTGTTCCATCTTCCTTAGCTAATTTTGCATCGACGGAGTTGTCTTTTATTATCATATATAAAATTAGCGATTTTCTCAGCTTCGATGGCTTCAACACTAGAGCATTGGTTAAATATTCTTTTATTTTCTCGAAGGCCTCCTGACACTATCCAATCCACTTTATTGGTTGATCCTTTCTTAATAACTTGAACATAGACTCATAAATGAGAGTTAGCCTTGTTATAAACCGACTAATGTACTGTAAGTGTCCCAAAAAATCTTGGATCTCCTTCTTTGTTTTCGGTGTGGGCATATCTCAAATTGCCTTTACTTTATCTAGGTCCACTTTGATCCTTTTCTCATTCACCACATGTCCCAATAACTTACTGGAGGTGGCTCCAAATACACTCTTCTTTGGATTCAACCATAGGTTGTACTCATCGACCCTCTTTAGGAATTTCTCCAGGTTTTTAAAGTACCCTTCCCTAGTTTTCGACTTCACTATCATATCATCCATATACACTTCCACCTCTTTATGGATCAAGTCATGCAGCAAGGCAGTTGCCATTCGCTACTACATCAACTTTGCATTTTTTAGCCCAAATGATATCACCTTATAGCAATACATCCCTCACTCTGTGATAAAAGTTGCCTTCGCCTTATTTGTGATTGCCATGAGAATCTGGTTTAAACCTTAAAATCCATCCATGAAGGAACACATAACACATGTCAAAACATTGTCCACTAGTACATTTATATGTGGTAGGGGAAAATTATCCTTTGAGCATGCTTTGTTTAGATCCCTATAGTCAACACACATTTGCATTCTTCCATCGTTCTTTGATATTGGTACTATGTTGGCTAACCACTCAGGGTAGTCCACCACCTCCAAGAACTTGGCATTCAATTGCTTTGCTACTTCTTCCATAACTAACTAGGCCCACTCAAATCTCATCCTTCAAAGCTTATGTTTTACTAGTTGCATATGTGCGTAAGTTGGGATTTTGTGCTCTGCAATTTGCCTATTAACTCCTGACATATCTTGGTATGTCCAAGCAAAAACCCTTTGGTATTTCCTGAGCACTTATTCAAACTTTCTTCGCTCCTCTGGTGTGACATTATTAATCATGAGCAAGATTTTTGGATTTTCCTATGTGCCAAGGTCAAATGCAATGGTATGCATAAAATTAATGTTAAATATGCTTATTAAACGATATACATTACCATTAAAAAATACATCACACAAATAAACAAACTTATCATTCATTGCTTTAAACTTAGAAATACATGATTGTCCCTAAAGAGACTAAAAACAAGAACATCAGTAGAATATGGAAAGATAGCTTCCTATAGGGGATCTGTAAGTGCCTCCTCTTCCTATGCCTTCTCCTCATTCTTCTCCTTACTAGGCAACAGACACGTGTTCTTACCTTGTGCAGTATCTATTCCATTCTCACTTTTCATCACTGTTCTTGTGATAGCTTTAATAGCCCCCTAAAAACTTTATTTCATCTGATCATCTATAAGCTCAATCTTTAAAATATCTGCCAAAAGAGTTGCACTTCTTTCCATAGTTGGTTCAATCTCCACCATAAAACCTTACATTTCCTCATCACCTACTTCCTTAATATAGTTCACAATCATGTGCTAAATATCCTCCAATTTTGTCCCTGTGTATATAACTTCCTAAACTTGCACGACTCAGTTTATTCCCATTTTGAGTCCATAAAGGGTACATTTTGCTTCATCAATTCAAGCCTACCCTTTATGTGATCTTCCCTAGTGGTCTAAAATTTTTGATCTAGTAAATACTACTAAGTTTGTTCATCAGTGATCTTCTTCTTATCATTCCACGACCATGTAGACTGAGAACTATACAAGACTGTAAGCTGATTTAATTCTAATTCATTCTCTATCGCCAAAATCTGTTTACCTTTCTTCTTCCTTTTCTTTTTTCCATCCTCCTTTTTAGGCAGGTATTGATAATTTTGATATCCAAACTCACCAATATCTAGCTGAAAAAAGGCCTTATCAAGTTTATCTATATTAGCTCCTAATAACTTTTCCTTCTCAGGAACTTCTTGCTCAATTTTTCTAATGGCTTCCCCATTCTTCACAAAGAAATCTGATAATGGCCCATGCAAGTCCTTCACTTTTAGGTTCAACTCTTTACCATGATACCCCAACCCTTTTATTGTAATATGAGTAGGGATTTTTGGGAACTCTAATATGCCGTTAGAATTTTTCCCTAACTCTTGTCTTAGAAGAAAGTTCATGTTCTTCATAATCCTCATAACTTTAGGATCAACCCATTTATCAGTGACTCTTACAACCTAAAACCATACTTAAAGCTAATATAATCTCACTAACATCTACATAGATGGTCATAATCTCTGCTTTATAAGGAATCTTAACTTTTTGGTAAACAGTAAAAGGTACATCACATAAAGGGTGATACCATGGTCTTCCTAACAAAAGCAAGAAAGTGATTTGGATGTCCAAGATTGTGAATTCCACCATTACTTGCACTATTTCACCCTTGACCAAGGTATTGAACACACTGGCAATCGGCCTCCTGCTATCATCATAGACTCGAATGACACTACTAGAGGCTATCAAATCTTTTTTAGATAAAGCAAACTTATGCATTAATTTTAATAGCAAATATTAATCCCAGATCCATCGTTAACCATCACACATGGGGTGCATCTCCCTTTCACTTCAACTTGAATGAATAAAGCCAAGTTATGATCCCTTCCTTCTAGTGGTAGATCCTCATTTGAGAAGGTAATCTTACCTTTATGAGGGCATCCATCAGGGTAGCTTCCTTTGAGATAATCAGACTTGACAAAGCCTCCACCATAGCCTTTTTATATTCCTGAGAGGTGATAAACAACTCCTATACACTGATCTGGGAGGGTATCTTCTTTAACTTTTTCATAATAGGGTTATCTTCTTCTTTCTCCTTCATAATGAGTTCATTTGCTTTTTTTTCAACCTTTGGTTCCTTAGGGGTTTCCTTGTCATGAAATTATTTCTTGCTGCGTGTTATATAACTCTTTCTTTCTCTTCATCACTCTCGCCTCATAGTTGGATCATTCTTTTCCTGTGCTCCTCTTTTGTCTCTTCATCTGAGCTTTTTCAGGGATTGATAGTGTAAACAACTGGAACCACTCTCGTGACGTCTTCGATAGTAGCAATAACAACTTTCTCGATAATCCTAGAATTTATCATGAAAGTCCTTTGTTTTGGGGAGAAACATTATGATAGTTTGAGAAAGGGTTCCTTTGGATGCTAGACCTTCTAAAATTTAGTGGAACAATCATCTTATTATCGATGAGATCTTGAATCTCATGCCTCAATCTATAATAAACATCAGTGTTATGACCTACTTATTGATGAAAAACGTAATAAGCATTAGTGTCATATTCACTAGGCAGTGAATTAGGAGGAGGTCTCATTATTAAAGCCTTTAAAACTCCTTTCTTCTACAAACTCTCAAATGCCTTAGACAGTGGCATACCTAAATTTGTGAATTGTCTTAGTGCTCCATCACATTTACATCAGTCACCTTGTTTCCCTCGGTTTAAGGCTAAGTTGGTGTACTTCTCCTTCCCCATACTATCTTCTCTACTCGAATTCTAACTCTTCAGCTTGCAAGCCTACTTCTCAAAGGTCTTCAAAGTTTCTAACCAACATTTCGAGAATTTTGGTGCCAATACCAGATAAATCCCCTTTGATAATCAACTTAACTTACTCTCTCTTTGTAGGCCTTATGGTCACCTTTGAAGTCATTTTTTTCCATCTCCTGATATAGTCATTTAAGCTCTCACTAGTCTTTTGTTTTAAGGGCTTAAAGTCTTAGAGTGTGACCTCTAAATCTAAATTACGTACATAGTGCCTCTTAAAAGCTTTTGTTAGTTCCTTCTAGTTTTCTTTAATAGTCTTTAACTGGTTGAAGTACCATGTCTTTGCGAACCCTTCCAATGAAAACTCAAAAAGTTCTAACATAGTATATGTCGAAACCTCGGGTACCTTCATGACTAGCACATGAGAATGGATATGGTTCTTAGTATTTTGAATCCCTGTGAATTTGGGAAGCTCTAGCATACGAAAATTAGCTGGCAGTTTTTCAGGTTTGCAAGCAAGCAATTCCTCAGTGTCTATTCCCCTTTCCAAACCTTTAACACCTAAAACCTTTTGTATTTTCTCTAACTATTTAGCAAATTCATCAAATTAAGTGCTTTCATTCTCACTCTCTAGAGGTTTATCTAGAACGATAACTATGTTTCTCACTTTCGTAGCAAGCTTGCTCTTATAATACTTTTTCATCCTAAATATATCATCGTCAATCACCACTAGTTGGGGCACTTTCATTGGTGCTTTTACTTTATCATTCCTATTGCCAGAGGTCTCCATTTTTTTTTAGAATCTCATGGACATGCTAGTTTACTTCCTTAACAATCTTTTCTTCCATATTGCGATTAAAATCGACCATCATCTTTTCCAGGATCTCTAGTGGTATGGTCAGCTTTCTAACTTAGACTCGTAGTCTTACTTTTTCTAGTAAGTCGGTTGCCCCTTCTTTTCCATGAAGGTTTGGATGGAGCTATGATAGCTACAAGATAAGGGTTATCAATATGATGCATGAATAGATAATTAATGCATATGTGCATGTCATGCACAAATCATTATGCACAAGATCCTTTTAACCTTATCCCTCACACACACGAGGTCTAGTGGCTCTTTCTTAGGTGTGGTCTCATTCTTATACTGTCATGGGGCAAAGAATGCACTGAGTCACCTTAAACCAAAAAGAGTTAAAGCCTCGACAAATCATATACATAAAGGCACAAAATGGAAGAATCCTTTACATTACTCAAAGAAAAATGCACAACAAAGAAAGAAATCCCTTTGAGGAAAGAAGGATGTACACAAAATTTATTTCCATAGCAAGGAATGGAAAATACATAAAAATTTACATGTGTGGGGATAGTTACATAAAAAGGGGGTGGGCTAACATTTATACTTACATTGGGGATACCTAACCATGTTCTTTAAGGGTTTTCACTCTTCTTTGAAAAAGAAATACAAATAAGAGGGGTGACTTATTCCATGGTATTATTGTCTCCTACATGTGCCTAAGGGTTAAAAGGGTTGTTACAATTGATGACTCTCATAAGCTTAGGGGGCGGTTGTCATGATCCCTCATTTAATATACCAGAAGGTATTAGGCTCATAAGTGATGAATTGTCCTCACAATCTCCTAAGCCTGAATGGAGCTTAAGTCTCAAGTTTGGAGAACCATCGGTTTATCTAAAGGCACCTAGTGCACGTGGTGAAGTGTGGAGGCTACATGAATGCAATGGACTAACTCATTAATAAGCTTAAAATATTAAAAGTGAACTAAATGAGAAGTTAATTTCAAGTACTTGGTTGAGTTGCCATTGTCAGCTTTTTGAATTTCATAGTTTCTCTCAAATGAGTGGAATCTTGCTTACAACTCCATCCTTTTATCAATCAATAGGGGATTAAGAGGACGAGGGTTTTTACATTGGTAATGACCCAAGATGTGGTTGTGTGCTTGGATCATCAGGGGGATCCTTTTAGGACTTGCATAATTTCAAAGCACTTAGTCTAAAATAGTAGTCATCAGAGGACCAAAAGCAAGATAATACATTGGTACCATCCTTAGGGAATGTGGAATGATCATCTGACTTTAGGCGAGACAAGAATTTGGGGAAGCCAAAATATGAACCTAATCTAAGTCAATTAGAAGACCTATTTCATCTTTACCCTATCAAAGATCGGGTTCAAAATTGGATACGACTTAGGAAAGAGATTAGGCACCCTAAATTGTTCAAATATTAGGATCTGACCTTCGGGCATCTTTGATTCACTTTTTAATATCTTAACTAAGTTATTGATTAGTCTAATCAATTCAAAGGGGTAGGGGCTCATGCATCATGGCAAAGGGGATGAGCATTCATTGTCATCCATCCATCCATATTCAAAGATCAAAGAGGGAGTGGGGGTCATGCATTCATGGCAAAGGGGATAAACATACATTGCCATCCATCATTCGTGACCACATAGTGTGACCATTGAAACCAATTTGTGATATTACTCAAACATAAAACCTATACCCAAAAGAAGAATAAGTTAGTAAATGAAACAAGTATAGAACAAACTAAATAAACTCAAACCACAAGGAATGAATATAACATATTACCATCTCTCCCATGCAAAAGGTGCCTAGATATGCATCTAAGTCCATAACATCACATCCCCACATAATTATCCAATAAGCACACAAAATCAAAGCACATGAACCATAAACATCAAAAGAAGTAAAACCTACAAATAAGGCATTTGAAGGATGTTTAATGGCCTAAGGCCAAAAAACCCATCACAAGAAGGATCATAGGATTGATGAATCCTTACCTTATATAGCTCTAAAAGAGCATGACATCCATATGTACCACTAACCATGTAGGGTTAGCATACGACACAAGAATGAGTGAGATTAAGAGCCAAAACATTATTCACACATTTTAAACATAACATAATTGTAAAAGGGACTTTCAAGGTCATTGGAACCTTAAGTTCCTCACTTAGTCATTATTCTAAATGATCAAAACAAAGCCTTAACATCATACTATATCATAAATAAAGGGACTTAAAGTATTACATAAAAAGACATTGTAAAATCACTTCAAAACCACACCAAGGTCCCATTTTGAGATGAAAGGGGATTCTAAGATGCTACTCTTCTTCCCATTCTGTTACTAAGACATTGGACCACTTTAAAAAGGGTTATGAAAAAAGGAAATCCGAATAGAGAAGAAAATAAAACCTTTCAAAAACTGCCTACTAGTCAAGTTGGGTTGTACAACCCATATAAGGGGTTGCACAACCTACAATCAAGGCTGTATAACTCCTATTTTTTGGGTTTGAAAATAGGAAAGAAAAAGAAGGGGGAGTGAGGGGGTTTCCTAGATGCCTTTGTATGTTTTTATGCTCTTAAAAGCTCACAAGTTCAATATTTTTCCTCTAAAATGCTTAGGAAACGCACAAAGTGGAAGAGATTAGGTCTAATTATACCTTAGAAAGAGTTGAGGTGAGTTAGGGTTTAAGATTTTAGTGTTTAAGATGTTTAAGAAGTAATTTTAACAGAGCAACCTTAGGGTTTCCAAGCCTCTCCTCCCTCTTTAAATGAAAGGGTATTTACATATAATGGATGGGTGTATAAGGCTAGAAATGGTCTTGGTTGCACTATGGACATGTTCAATCACAGAGAGGGAGATGAATCTATTAGAATTAAAGTTTGCACGTGGGCTACATAGCCAAACATGGGTTGTACATCCATTTGTCAGGGCTATATAGCCTAAGGTTTTAAGGGGTAGGGGGAACCAATTACAGAAGGTTCTCAAGGCTAGGATTTTAAGGTGGGCTACATAGCCTTGGGCATGGTTAAACAACCTTGATTTAAGGATTGTACAACCCTACTTGATGGGTTGTACTACTTGATGGGCTATATTACCCATCAACCTTTTGGGCTTGGTCTTGGGTTTGCTCTTGAGTTTCTACAAGGTATCTTAGGGCCTCTCATCTCTTTCTTTAATAGTTCCCTTTGCATTCTAGGGAACATATTCAGTGATTCTCATAATGGGTTTTGCATCTAGAGGTCCAAAATCTGATGCTTACAATATATACATATCTTTGCAATTATAACTTCTTCCATTTTCATTTTGTTCTCTCTCTCTCTCTCTCTTCCTTTCTTCTGGTTTTTTCTATAAGCACGTGCGCGCATACACACATATATAGATATGTTGCATTGAATTTTAATATCAATTAGTTAAAACAATAATTAATAGATTATATATTTAGTAGAAATAATGATTTTAAGTGTGTGTATATGTTTATATATATCGTTAAATTTAATATTAATTAGTTAAAATAATACCTATTGAAATTTCATAAAATAGTTACAAATGTGTATTACTCTATTAAAATTGTCAACAAAAAATCTTTCTTACAGTAGTGAATAAATTAAACAATATAGCTAAATAACATAGCTACAAAGTAAATTATAGCTTTAGAAAAAATTTAATATTATGACCTTTATTTTCTTCAATAAAAATGGTTAAAATTATATTATTTCATTAATTAAAAGTAAATTGAAATTATTTTTTCTTTTAAATATTAAATTGTTTATACATTATAAATACAAACATTTTAATTATTGTATTCTAAAAAATGCACAATAATAATTAATCTTACCTAACTCCAATAATTAATCATATAACTAACAACACTGATAACTATAATTTAATTCTTGAATTAATATTATTGACATAGAAGTGAATTTAATCAATTACTAAAGACATTTAAATATACTTCAAAGATGGAAATAATGAAATCAAAAAAGAAAACTAGCAGCATTATTCTTCAAAAATTATCTAAATTACATTATTAAATTAACTATTATTTGACAATTGAAAACAATATAAACTATCAATAATTATATCACATTTAATCTATTTTCTTCTATTATAATTGTAAGATAATTTATAACAATTATAGTTTTATGGATTAAAATAATGCTCAGTACTATAATACCAAAACAATTGTTAAAGCAATCATATATTACATTAACAACACAATATCAACAATGGATAGAAAATTTAAAAGTGCAACAACCATATTATAAATTATTATAAACAACATTTAAAAGAGTTAAAAATACATAAAAATTAGAAAACAAATTACAAAGCAAAGTAGTCTATACCAAGTGCAAATATTAATACGTACAACACAAAATAACAGTAAATACACCTATAGGGCTTTCAATTAGATGGGACACTATGCCTATAATAGAGGTGACCTTCCTCAAAACTTTAATAACTTTCTCATATTTTTTAGACAAATTGTAAAATTAAGTCATTAAGGTTTCATGAGCATCTTTTAAACATTTTATTTCTTATTGTTCCAAATGCTCACATTTTAACTTATAGAATAGCATGCCTTTATAGATGAAATCAAGAACCTTTAAATTAAAAAAGATTGCTTAAATGATTTAACGCCCCTATGGTGACAACATATTTTGCATTGACGACACATGTATTAAAAATATTTAGAGGAGAGAAAGAATGGAAAAATAACATATTTGTATATCTCTTTACACACTTTACAGACCTATTGATATAAAGTTTGTATTTATACATGGTAAACCTAGCTAATTAATGACTAACAAAACATGAAATATATACAATTAGAATCTCAAAATATTAAGTAATTTTTTTGTCCTTAATTAGTGGCAAATCTTCTCCTTTTGACATCCCCCTCAAATTGATGGTGGTTATCAACAAACATGAATTTGCTCACAAGATATTCATGGCATGTAAAGGACATGAGCTTAGTGACCAAGTTAGCAACTTGATCATGAGAGGAGACATGAACAAGATGAAAAACTTTATCATGAACCAATTCTCGAATATAGTGGCAATGAACCTCAATATGATTGGTTTGCTCATGATGGAATGGATTAATAGTAGTGTTAATAGCACTAGTATTATCACCAAAGAGAGGAATAGAATTAACACAAGCAACATCAAGATCCATGAGAAGTCATTAAAGCCAAACAAGTTCATAGCTAACTCAAGACACAAACTGATATTCAACCTCAGTGGGATATTTGAAGTCTCTTTTTTGCTTCTTACACTTCCATGAGATGGGAGAAGTACCCAGAAAAAGACACTAACCTATAGTAAAACAATGAGCGCCAACGTATCTTACAAAATCTACATTAGAATATGTTGTTAGAGTGAGAGAAGTGTTGGAAGGGAAATATAGTCCTTGGTCACAAGTGCCCTTGAGATAACGAATGAATCAATGAAATGCTGAGAGACGATGATGTCGAGGTTGAGAAATAAATTGATTGACAACTTGAACAATAAAGGAGATATCAAGATGTATGATGGTGAGATAAATAAGACTTCCCACTAAAAGTTGATACAAAATGAGATCATAAAAAAGTGCACCATCATCACATTTCAATTTCAAATTTTGCTCTATATGAGTTAAAATTTTTTTTATTATCAGTCAAATTGGTTAACATGAGCAAATCCTTAATGTACTTGCATTGTGTGAGAAGACCCTGAGAGGAGTTTGAGATTTCCAAACCTAGAAAATAAGTGAAAGTGCCAAGATCTTTTATATGAAATAAATCATGAAGAAACCTTTAAACTCACCTTTTGATCACTACTTGTGATAGCCATATCATCCACATAAAAAAAACAAGATAACAATGCCATTAGAAGAATGATAAGTAAAAAGAGAATGGTCATTAGAACTTTGCTGCAAACCAATTGAACAAATAGTAAAGTGAAAATTTTCAAACCATGCCTGAGGTTCCTATTTCAAGCCATAAAAAGATTTGTTAAGCTTGCAAACTATATTAGAATCACTAAGAGAATAAATAGGGGGCATTCCATATACATAGTTTCCTTCATGAATCACTAAGAGAATAAATAGAGGGGCATTCCATATAAACAATTTTCTTCAAATGACCATGAAGGAAAGCATTTTTGACATCCAATTGATATAATGGCCACTATTTACATGACATAATAATAATAAGTGTTCGATTAATGGTCATTTTAGCAACTGGAGCAAATATTTATTCATAATCAATCTCATATTCCTACTTATAGCCTTGAACTACCAAACGGGTCTTATAGCAATTTAAAGTACCATTAGGCTTACCTTAATTGTATACACCTATTTGCTGCCTATGATAGAGGTATTAAATGGTTGTGAGACTAAATCCTAAGTATCATTCTTAGTCAATGCCTCAAATTCCTCATCCATAGCCTATTACCAATATGCATATTCTATTGCTTGTTTATAGGGAGAAGGAATCTTGACAGAATTTAGGTTAGTAAAAAGAGTTAAGTAATCAGGTGGTTTACCAAAATTGACATGAATGGACCGTTTCAAAGGAGGAAAAGTGGGCGGTGGTGCATCATTAGGGACAACAGTGACAAAACCTCAAATTTGTGATTAGGAAGTGGCATAACAGGCATAATAAGAGCATCATTAGACAAACTAGAAATGGAAGGATCTAAAAAATTACATAAGATGGAAATGGAAGAACTTGGACTTGATGTATTTAAAGATGAAGCATAAAAATACAAGTTTTCAAAAAGAAAAAAAGATATTATGAGATACCCATACACGATGATGTTGAAGATCGTAGTAGATATAACCTTTTTATTTATCACTATAACTAATAAAAACACATTTGGTGGCCTTTCCTGCCAATTTATGTCATTCATGAGAATAAAGTAGTACAAAACAAATAAAACATAAAATACAAAGTTGCACATAATTCGGTGATTTCTGATAGAGAGTACAAAAAGGAGATTTATTACCAAGTACATGAGTAGTTTGTCTATTAGTAAGATGGATAGCTATTGAGCTTCAACCCAAAATTGTGATAGAACATAAGATTCAACTACAAGAGTTTGAGCAATTTTCACAACATGATAGTTCTTTCATTCTACCACCTCATTTTGTTCGAGACTCCCAAGACATGACTATTGAGTGGAAATGTCTTTATCATTAAAGAATTCAATAAGGTCTGAGGAACAAAACTCTCCATCAAGATCTAACTGAAATATTTTAGTGGTCTTTCTAAATTGTGTTTCAACGATAGTGACAAAATTTTTGGCAATAGTTAAGAGTTTAGATTTAGCACACAAGAAATACACCCAAGTAAAGCGTGTAAAATTATCAATAAATAGAACAAAATATTTGTAACCAAGTCTAGACAAAATTGGTAAAGGACCCCATAAATCACAATGGATTAGATCAAAAGTGCATCAACTTCAGTAATGCCAAAAACAAAAGGTAGTTTAGCAAAATTTCTAATAACAAAAGTTTGACAATGTTTGTAATCATTATTCTTAACATTCAACCTATTTGGAAGAAGCTGAGACTTGAACATAGATTTTAACCTACTAACATGTGTGTGACCCAAATAGTGATGCCAAAGATCCCATGTATTTTTCTTGTGTGAAGTAGAAGCTGAAGAATTGATAGTGAGACAAAATGGATGACTCTTTTTCTAATCAAAATCAAAATGGAATAAACGCCCATGTTTATGCCTTTTCAAGATCACTTGCCCTATTTGAAGGTCATACACATCACAAGCATGAGATGAAAATTCAACCAAACGATTGTGATCAGTGAGCTACCCAATAAAAATCAAATTGGCTATTAATCGAGGAACATAGAAGGTATTAGGAAGGCAAATGCATTTTGTAGAATTTTTGGGTAAACAAACAATACCAACTCCTTGAATTGGTAAGTATCTTCCATTAGCAATTGTAACTGATGCATTTGAGGAATAATGTTTCAAATAAACAAAAGCATGTTTTTAGTTAGTCATATGGTTAAATGAAATCGAATCAAAGAAACCAAGAACTAGATTTAATTCCTTTACCTGATAACCCGACAATAGAAAAAGCAGAGGAAATAACAGTTGGAGGAGTTGATTATATTGACTCTTGAATCATCTTTTGAATAGCCTGCAATGTGAATGATGTTGCATTTTTGTTTTCTATCCTTTAGTTACAACTCATAGTAACAAAATCTGGTTGATTTTGTTTATTCTTCAAAAGTCTATAATCTAAAATAATGTTCCCTATTTTCTTGCAATAGTTATAGATATTTCGCTTTCGATAATAAGATAGTACATGCTTAAGTTCATTATAATGCCTGCACTAAATATCTTCTTTATTTCCATGTGCCTAAGTTCATTGCAATGCCTGCACTAAATATCTTCTTTATTTACATGCCTTTGTTTGGATTGAGATTTGCCACAAAAAGCAAGAAGAAAAAAGAAAATCCATAGAATCAATTTTCGTGTCTAGCTAAGCTTATGTCTTCAAGCGTGTTTCATCATGAATAAGCTCTCCCAAAATAAATTCAATATTCACATAACCAAAGTTGATTAATGTACCCCTTGCAGTTTCAAATTCAAGTCGAAGCTTCATAAGAAATTGCATCACTCTACCACAATCTTATTCTTTGTTGACTTTAGCATATGCAGTAGATGTGATTGTACAAGAAGGGATCATGTCCATAGCAACTAGAAGAGTTGATTGCATTGACTCTTGAATCATGTTTTAAATAGTCCGTGATGTGAATGATGTTGCATTTGTGTTTTCTATCTTTTAGTCACAACTTATAGTAACAAAAGTTCATTGATTTTGTTTATTCTTCAAAGTCTACAATCTAAAATAATGTGCCCTAATTTCTTGTAATAGTTACAAATATTTCGCTTTTGATAATAAGATTAAACAAGTCCAAGTTCATTACAATGCCTGCATCAAATATCTTCTTTATTTCCACACCTTTGTTTGGACTAAGATTTTCCACATGAAACGAGAAGGACAAAATCCATAGAATCAATTTTTGTGTCTAGCTGAGCTTATGTCTTTAAACGTGTTTCATCATGAATAAGCTCTCTTAAAACAAATTCCATATTCAAATGATTAATGTGCCCCTTGCTATTTGAAATTCAGGTTGAAACTTCATAAGAAATTGCATCACGCTATCATGATCTCATTCTTTTTTTACTTCAGCATATGCGGTAGATGTGATTGTATAAGAAGAGATAATGTCTTGCTCTATCCATAACGTCAACATTTCAACATTAAAGCTGCAAATATCTAATCCTTTTGGCTAATGTTGGCTATCTCATATTCAAGCTCTGTGACTGATTCACATGAGAATAAATTCCTTGAAGATGATTCCATATTTCAATATCAATCTTGAAAGATGGAAGACTAAGTGCAATGACAGGTTCAACTGAGTTACGTATCCAAGTAATAACATGTGCATTTCTTTTTTTCCAATTGCCCTTCGCCTTCTCATCGCTTCTTCTTTTTCAGACCTATCAAGAATGCCAGAACAATGCTTTTCCTTCAACAAAGATCCGAAAATGAAATTCGCAAAGCGTAAAGTTTTTGCCATTGAATTTGACAAATACGATTTCAAATTTGTTTGAATCCATGACAATTGAAAAATAAACTTTAAGTTAGAACTAATCATCTAAAGGATAAGCACAAAAACGAAGAAAGAAATTCTCAAAAGAAGATAGGCCAAAGTGTAAAAGAATTGCACTAATGGGTCTAATACCATGAAAATATTTAGAGAGAATGGAAAAGTAATGTATTTATATATCTCTTTACAAACATTATAGACTTACTTATATATAAAGTTTGTATTCATACATGGTAAGCCTAACTAATTGAGGAGTAATAAAACAAGAAATATATGCAATTAGAATGCCAAAATATTAGGTGATACTTTCGTCCTTAAATTTGTGGCAGGATCTTCTGCTTTTGACATGCATGACTGACATCCACACCATATAGGAAGCGAATTTATTTCGACACTGTTAAAATAGCTGTGTAATAAACAACGTAGGAATATTTACTTGCATTCATTTCAAAAGTGGCTATAAGAAACTCGAGTTGTTTCGGTACACAGTTAAGAGTCGCATCTAGTTAAATTTTAACTGTGATCATCTGAAAAGTTTATACCAAAATTAGTTTTTAAAGTAATACAAATAATATGGGGGCATATAGCTGATATAAAAAAATATAATCTTAATACAAATATTTTTGTTACTCAAAAATTGATACATAATGTATGCAGTTATTAAAATATTAAATACTTAGTATTTATTTCTAAAGAATTACAAAAAACTTGGACTGTCAAAATAAATATAATATTTTCTTTCAAGTATAATAGAAAAATAACATATTATTTAATATACAGTTGCTCTTAGGCAAAGATATAATATTAGAAACTGAACTTAAATAATTTTGTTCATTTTATGCTATTTTTATACTGCAAATCATAGGGAATATAAGTAAATAATATTCACATTAAAAGTAATTGAAGAGAAATCAATTACTTAAAAAAAATTAATTTAATTTGTTGCACACTTTTAAAAACATTAAGTATGATAGAATAGGATGATATAATTAATATTAAATTTATATGATTAAAGTATCAAGATGGTAGGATTATTAGTTCTTTATTTTCTAATATAAGATATAACTTAAAAAGGCTGAAATAAAGTTATATATTGGAGCGTGCAAAACCAGCGCATGCAAAATATATAATAAAGGAATTATTTTTTAATGATCCTACTAACTTATATGTTGTTATATAGACAAAATGCATTTTGAGGCTTATGAACTTTACCCATTTCTATTATTGCATACACAAACTTTAATTTGTTCACATTGAGTCTTGAACTTTTATTTTTTGTTAACTTCGCCCTTTTTTTAGGCGCTGACTCATGGCCAAATGAAGGAGAACTAAAAAAGAACATATTTCAAATATACAAAATATATTATTTTAAAATATATTATTTTTTAATAGATTCTATGTATGTTCTATATGAGCACATTTTGATAATGATAAATAAAAAAATTAAAATACGAAAAAATGTTAATAAATAAAAAAAATTATCAATTCAAACATGAAAAACTAATCAATTTAATTAAGTCAAAATAAAATATAAATTTTTAAAATTTTAAATAATCTAATCGAATTAAAAAATTAGAATATTAAAATTTAAATTTATTGAAAATTTCATCAATTCAAATATTTATAAAAATATTACTTATAAATTAATTATAAAATATATCCTAAACTTATTGATCTAATTATATAAATATAATTTGTTTTCCAACAGTACAAAAAAGCAATCTATGTACTATCATTTAAGTTTGAAATTATACCCAACGGAATTTATTTATGTGAAATTTATTTTGCAGCAACTTTAACTAATAAATATTTATATTAAATAATTTGTAGTTCATTTATTTGGGAGATAAATTCGAAACTTAACCCACATGAAACGAGGTAATTTAATTCTATTTTTTGCAAATTATTACAATGAATTTTATGTATTTTTTCAAAACATATAGTAGGAAAAGCCGAAATTCATAATATCATGTATTAAAGCTAAATAAAAATAAAACTAATTAAAAAAAATCAAGAGGTGGGAAAACCAACTCTTTTAAACCAAACAAATAAATTAAACAATAATTTTGTTGAGTACAAAATAGCAATGACAACACAATTATTACCTCAACGACAGTATGGTCATTACAATAATTTTTCACTTAGATTAACAATTTGCAATTACTAAACCTGCATAAAAATATAATAAAAAGAGTATACAGTGCAAAGAAAGAATACAAAATCCACTAAAAAACCTGCTAGTGATAGAGACCAATGGGCAGACACCACCAAATCCAGACATAAAACACCCATACAAATAAAACCCATAAACATAAGATTAATAATTTCATATATAAAGAAAAATTTCCCCCTCTATAAACAGTATCCAACAACCTTAAAATGCTAAATATGCATACACAACAGTATACAGTGCATCCATATTCTCAAACAATCTCACACTGTTCTATGTATAAAAGAAAAAAATATGTAGCCAAAGATGACACAGTAATTAGAAATTGAAATGAAGGTTTGACTAAAAACCACCATACACCATATACATTCCGTTTAAATTCACAAACGTAATACACCATTAAAAGTCAAAACAGATAGCAACAACAGAAGCCAAAATCCCAACAACAAACATAAAAAAGAGAATGAAAAAACCAAATAAAGAGTTAAAATTTAATAACAAATCATTAGATGAAATTAAACTCAACATGGAACCACCGAATGGCAGAAAACTCAAATCCACAACAATGAAAATTAAAAACACAAACTAAAAAAGCCAAAGCAGAATGATTAAACTTATCTATAGCCTATAATTACAACAGAATGCAGAAGCATATACCATCATAATGAAAGACGAAACCATCGAATGAAGCAGTAGAAAAACATAACTAGAGTAGAAAAATGACTTGAGATCCGAATATATAGGTGTTTAAAAGGAAAAAGAAAATGACTATAACTCGTAATTAAATTGATCTTCAGTAAATGGGAGAAGAAGTAGCAAAAGAAAGATCTTAGCAGAAAAAGATCTGAAGCAAGAAAAAAAAAAAAAAGAACATTAAACGCATAATGAAGTGAGTTAGTAGGTTAATAGCGAAAATGCCAGCAAAAGTAGGATCTAGGGTTTTTTCCAAAAATGCAAAATCTGAAACAAAGAAAGTAGAAGGAAATAATGAATCCATGAAGAGGAAGCCAAAATAATGGTACAAATAGCATGACATTTTGCCGGAATGAAGAAGGGTTGGTAATAGAGAGAAGAGAAAGGATAAATGATGCTAGGTTTTTTTTTTCATATAGGTAAAAGACTACAGAAATAGAGAAAAGAAGGGATAATAATGCGAAGGTACAAATTAAAATAACCAAACAATCCCTTCAAACACTGCAGAAGCCGACCATTCATGTGGGTAAAAGAAATTGCAACTCCTAAATGACATAGAAACCCCTTTAAACGGCTGAGATAGCTGTCGTTAGGAAGGGTAAAATAGGAAATAAATAAAGTGTTGAGCAAGCTACATTAGGTAGAAGAAAAGACCAAATGCCTACGACGGACGTATGACTCTACATCATTCGCCTTGGAATGCAGAAATTTAAAGAGGGAGCGACGTCATTACTGGGAAGACGTGCCTCTTAATTTCCATGTATATGAAAAGACATAGATACCCCCTATAATACGACACTGTTTTCCCATTTGGAGTCGGAGCGGCTGAAGGATAATCAAGTCATTTCTCAAAGCACATGTCTCTTTATATGCCCTATAAAGACACTTATACCCCTAGACACACCTCGACGTATTTCATAGGCAGGACAGAGAACTTGAGGATATTTAGGACATTTAACTCACAAAATGAGACCTGAAATGACGAAATCACCTCTCAACTTTGTATTCAATTGAGCAGCACCGGCATAACACCTATACTAGATAGTATATAGATTCTATCTGGTATTTGCGCACTTTAGCACCATCCCTACTTCAAGTGCAAATAACCAAATCTTAATTTCAAATTGTGCTTTTAAGGAAAGATAGAGCTTTATTTATTCAATCTTAGTAGTAAATAAACCCTTTACAAACAAAGGAGGAACTTGCCAAACAATTAGACCAACATTTGCAGCTAAATCTTTGACAATCACATGAGCAACAATATTGGCTTGTCTATTAACAAATTGAACAGAAAAACAATCTTATGACTCAAGAAAGTCTACAATCTTTCATTAAAAGCCCAAATTCTAAATTGTCTTTAGCACGAGAATGAATAGCATCCACCACCACCTTGCTATTTGTCTAAAAAATTACCTGAGACTAACCCAAGGACTTCACCCAACTCAAAGCCTCATAAAGAGAAATGGCTTCAGCTTCTTTTGGAGACATAAGACTCGATATTGACATGGACATACCAAATAACATAATCCCTAAATGGTTCCTCAAGACATAACCACACCAACTCTAGATTCATGAGATAAAATACTAGCATCAATATTGCATTTTAAAACACCAGCCATAGGACGTTGCCATCTGGTAAAATGAGCTAGATGTGTAACCAAAGAAGAGCTTGAAGGAGCTAGAATAGATAACCTTGCTTTTGCACCCTTCCAGTTTCTTACAAAGGGCTTTCCATCTATATTGAGGTTACAGTAGATAAATGGAGAGATGTCTAAAATTGCAAGTTTCTTTAATGCTAAATACACCAAAGAATTAATAGTATGTTCTCCATTTGTACTTGTGAATGTGAGCTCCATAATGAGTAAATAAAATTGGGGAAACAATCAACACTTGCATCTAAGAAAGAAAATTGGCCTTTTTGACAACAAGACTGAGCAAAAGTATAATCAAAGAATAAATGAAATTCATGATTATAATCTAGCCAACACATTACACAGTCCAGTGACAAATCAACCCCTCACTGAAAACGAGAAGTGCAAAAAGGCAAACAACTTTTGTATGGCCTCCAAGCAAACATCTTAATTTTATGAGGCAGATCCAACTACCACAATTTAAACCAATCCCTAGGAACTGACCTAGTAGCACTATCTCCCTCGAAGTCCCTAGCTAAGTGACATCCTAATTTCATAGTGTATAAGCCTTGCTTTTGAAAATGCCAAACTAACTTATCACAAGAGGATCAAGAGGCAAGAGAAATTTTAAGAATTTTTGAGACATCCTCCAGTAAAAGCAAATCCTTTAATAATTCAACATCCTATTCTTTTGCATTAGGAACCCACAATAGATTCAAAGACCATCAACCACAGGGGTAGACAAATAAAAAGAATCATCCCCTTTAAGCCAATGATCTCACCAAATATTAATTTTAGACCCATCCCCAATATGCCACCCACAACCCATTTGCATGATAGGCTGTGATGACCAAATACTATGCCAAGTACAACTTAGGATTGTGCCCAATGAAGCATTTAAGAAATCCCTCTGAGGATAATATTTAGCTTTGAAAATATGACTTGCAACAATATGTGGATTAGAGATTAAAGTCTAAGCAAGTTTGCCAAGCATACCAAGATTAAACTTGTGCATATCGCGAAAGCCCATAACCCCACCCATCTTCTTAATACACAACCTCTCCCAACTATGCCAATAAATACGCTTACCACCCTCCCCCTCCACCGAATCCCAGCTGAAAAAATTCATCATCTTCTCTAATTACTGGGTAAAATATAAAGGTAAAAGAAACGTACTCATACGGTAAGAAGGTATAGCTTGTGCAACCGATTTAAGCATAACCTCTCTTCCTACTCGAGACAAAGTCTTCAAATGCTATCCATGTATTCTCCTCCCTAACGAACCCTAAGAAAACCAAACATAGCCCTCTTATTTTTGGCCATTAAAGATGAAAGACCTAAATATCTACCAACATCTAAAGGATTAGAAACACCATAGAATCCTTTACCTCAATTGATAGATTACTAAAGAAAACTCCAGACTTCTAATAATTCACAGCTTGACTAGATACCTTTTCATAATCTTGAAAAATATTTTTTACGACAAGACACTCAGGAGTAGCAACATTAAAGAATATAAAAAAAATTATCATCAGCAAAAAATAAATGGGAAACACTAGGTGCCCCTATGCAAATGTGACACTGATGTCATAAGCTCTTGCCTTCTGCCTCGTGAATAATGGCAAATAACTCATTGATGTAAAGAATAAATAAATATGGCGACAAAGAATCCCCTTAACGTAATCTCCTCCCAAGAATTATAGGTCCCACCACACTTTCGTTCATGACAACAAAATAAGACATAGTTTGATCACAAACCATAATCCAATCAATAAAATGAGTTGCAAACCCTTTTTTTTTTTTTTTTCTGTCATAGCATGTAAGTTATCAACCCTATTATAATTGTTAAATATCAACTAATACACTCATTTATACATTTTATCTCTTTAACTTATGTTTTATAATATATCAGAAAGTGGATGTAACCAATGCAGCTATAGTTTACTAGAAGTACATAAGATAACACCAAAATAAATACTTCTACTTAATTACGTCTAGAATTTAGGAATAATTGGCTAAAAAAACTACATGTATTTAATATGATCAAACATTCAAAGAAAAAAGCGTAATTTTTTTATAAATTTAAATCTTTTCATTTTTTATAATTATACTGAAAACTTTTAAAATAAATTATTTCTCTAATTTGATCTGTATAAAGTCAAAATTTGATCAATTAGCTTAGAAAAATTATTAATGTAGAAAGTCACATATTTTAAAAAATAATAATTAATAATATTTTTAAGTTTGTGGGTAACATTTCATTGTTCAAAAATTTAAAATAAAAATAATTTTTTAAAAAATAAATCAACCTAATTTTGATTATGGGAAAAATTGCAATTAAATAGGCTAAATTTTGAGTGACTATTTTTAAAGTTTTGAATATAATTGTAAAAAAGTAAAAAAATATTTAGATTTTTAAAATATTAATCTAAGAAAAAATTTAAAAAATGTGCATGATAAGTATAGGTAAAATATGATTTTTTTTGCCAAATTTTACCTTGATAACCTAATACGATTTATGGTCTCAAAAGCCCAAGACGTTGATAAATGTGGCTACAAAAATAAGAATTTTGAGTGTCAATTAAGAGAAGAGAAAGGGAGGAGGAGATAATATATAAAATTTAAAGGTTTGGCAAAAACTGGTTTATATCCGTTCCTCAAGTATCCCACTAAAGAGTTTCACTGTGCAAGTTGCTTATGGATGCAACTTAAATCTTTAAAAACCTAGTTCTACATGATTAGATTTGTATGACAAGTTTTTGAGCGCTTGTCAAGTTATTCTTAAGTAGTTTTTAAGTACTACTTTAAGCCTCAACATAATTAAACAATATTAAACCTAACTCAAACTATGATCCTCATATAAGATTTATAGATATTACTCAAGAAAGATATACATTTAAACTAAACCTTTTACAAAGTATATCCAAATAAGTTTACAAACTTTGAGGTATATAATAGTGAGCACTTAAGAGAGAATTAGTTAAGGATTATATGTTGTCTAACCTCTTTAAGGTTAGTGTGATTCTTCTTTTATAGAGCAAGGCTCAAAACTAGCTCATAGTGACAAGGCACACTCTTTTGGGTAGACTAACAAAGTAACTATTTTGCCTACAAATGGGTTATTTTTTTTAATTAACGAGCCATTCACTTCTTGCATAAGGTTGTTAAAAAAAGGTTTTTGAGGTCATTTTCCTTTGATATTTCAAATTTCAAGTTGAACAAGGCAAATCCAAGCTTGGATATGGTCATTCACTTGCTCATTTTTCTTCCTAGATCATTCCTTGATTTGCATAATCTATTCACTATGGTATTCAAGTACATTAAAGCTTTAACATCTTAAAAAACACCATTCTTTTAACCCATTCCAAGTGCTTAAGGTCACCTTAACTTTCTCTAAAAAAAATTTATCATTTTGTTTTAGGTGAACATATTTGTTTATCAAGTATATTCAGAAGCAATTAGAGTCGTTCCAACCTTTTATCTACAATTTCATTAATTTACTCTTAATGAAAGAGTTTATTCAATTTGCTATACAGACCATTCCGTTGATGCATTGGGTTATTCCAATAGGTTGACTTAAGCTATCCTTAGTTCTTTCAAATAAGCTTCAAGATGAATAAGTCATTCATTTAACTCTTAGGTTGTTAAACATTTTATCTAATTTTTTGAACTTTTCTTTATGGTGAATGGGTCTATTCTATTGAAAAACCTCATCAATGTTAAGCCTCACATAAAGCAACATGTAGAAAAATTCAATTTTTTTTTTTAAATTTCTTTCAGCCTCATGGATTACATTGAATTGCTATTATGTTCAAGAAAAAAGATGATAAGAATGCCTCTATATGTAGTTGATCACTTTTTCAAGGTTTCTACCTTCTTGTAATTGGGTTGTAGCAAACCATAACTGCTCATTCAATATAATGGATGACCTTTATAAGTATCCATATGAATCAATTTGTAAATATTCCTAATAATAAATCTTACTAGGTTGAATAGGGAGAAGAAGGGATAAACTTTGACTAGTTAGCATTAAGACATGTCTTAATATTTTTATTTCTCACTTCTTTAATGGCTAGACATACAAGTTTATAATGTATATATAAGGGCATCTAGAACCTAATCCTATTAGATTGATTCAACTAATGTGGCTAAATTACATTAACCAAGATAGTTAAGTTCCTATAATTACTAAATAGTTCAATCAACTACTTACTCATTAAAAACTTGCTCAATTGAGTCTTACATAATCCATTGTAACTTTACATCTTTAATTCTTATGTGCATGACTATATAGGCTTCTCAACTTATTTGATAATAAATGTAAGTCATCATTCTAAATAAATATTTATAACTAAATAAATTAAGAACTTTAATTTATCAACCATTATTTAATTGATTAACCTTAACTATCATGATTGGTGCCTAGTTTAAATGTCATGATAAATTAATATAGTTAGGAATGACCAAAGTGGTTTGATCATATACCATTAGTAAGATGGCAATTAGTGTAATTTAGTCATTTCATAGAAGACTCCCTAAACAAACCACAAGATATTGAATAATGTATTTTATATATTAGTTTGATTATATTAAGTTTTTTGGTCTCATAGTGAGGATTATAACCCAAGAGGTGACAAATTAGGTGCCTCAAAAGTGCTTGAAACTTATTAAAAGTTCAATGAGTATTGTTGACAGTGGAATGACACTCATAATTTAACCCTTACTTTTAAATAATAAGGTGGAGTAGAACAAAAGAGATGATATAAGAGATTTATAGTGGTTTGATAATATGCCTACATCCACTCACTAAAAAACCACTTAGGCCTTTATTCTTTTTTTTTTCTAGACTTAAGAATAACTTCTCCTTTTGTAGATGTAGGAGTAACCTTTCTTTTTTGCAGGCTTAAGGGAAACTTCCTCATTCCTTTTTTTATAACGATGAAGAGAGCAAAAAAACCATCAGTGATTTTTCAGGCTAATCACTAACCTATGTGTTTTTGTTAGGCAAGCACTAACTTTCTACCCTTACAATAAATTATCCTAAAAGGTGTTTAAGCCTTTTTTAACTTTGAAAATGTACAAGTAATGCTTAAAGAAAGCCAATTTCTCACAAAATAAAAGATACATGTGTTAAGCACACTTTTACTTTTATAAAGAAAAATCACTTTATAAATGCTTATTTTCTCTTTTAAAAGTTAAGTAATACTTGTAAGGTCATATTAGATATCCTTATGTAGCCAAGGTCCATTGAAATGGTAAAAAATGCCTAAATTTCCATTATCATCATTATTAACAGTTTTTAGGCAAAACCAACCATCATAGGGCTTAATAGGTCTTTCCATTTTTTTAGTCCATTCCTTAATTTTAGATGAAAATCTTCAATTTTGTTCATGGTGAATGGTCCAATTCAAGTGGTGAATGGCTCAATTCCTAAGGGTTATTTAATGTGGAATAGGGCTATTTGTAGTGTCTTTGTATAAATACTTCTTACTCAAATAGTAATAAGTTTCTCTACAAGGATCTAAATTGTGAACCATTTATTTTGATGGAAAATTAGACTTTAATATATATTTTTGGATATGTGGTTTACAATTAAAATCTTTGCAAATTAGTCTATAAAGAATTTTAAAGTTTACTCATTCGTATGATATCTTTTAATTTAACATGACCTTTTTCAACTCAAATGCTTATAACATTTTCTATACAACTTAGACTAGTACAAGATATTGATTCTTTGGAAACTAGACATCTTTGGCTTTTTTACCATAAATTATAGATCTTATAACTATTCCAAAATTGTTTTACATATTAGTTTAAGGTTCACTCTTTTACGAGCATAGATAACTTGGCTTCATCTAAAAAGGTGTTGCATGGCTATTCATCTCATCATATAAGGTTGTTCAAAGTGTACAGAGCTATTCACCTACGCTGCTTATCTGACCTCAGAGCCATTCATCCTTTTTTTTTTTTACTAAATTTCTTCTTATTGAATAAGACAGTGAAAAACTTGGACAAGGCTATTCATGAGATATGAACATGTTATTCATTTCTTTTGTTCTTTTGTTCTTTCTTCAGTTATAAAGCTTTCCATTAAAAAACATGGATAAAACTAGTCATATCAAAATAAAAACACTCAAAGACAAGTGCAAGGTTTAATTATCATTCAAACATGTGATTAAGGTAAATACCTTATCAATCTTAGATCACATTATTCTATCTTGGATAAATATTTCATAGTCAATACTACATGCTAACTAATAAGATATGCCATAAATGCTTAGGTTAATGAATCCTAACTTAAACATTCGTTATCTCCTATGCTTTATGAACAATCCTTCATTAGGACAACCAAAACCATAAATTGAAGCATAAGATTGATAAGATATTATGGTGTTCTAAAGTTAAAGGACTACTTAAACACCACTTATAAGATAAACCATAAACACATATGTATTATTCCATATGGCTATTCTTTGTTGGTTAATTAGTGAACTTGTTTTTTAACGAGTACTTATATACATAGCTTAAGTATCTCACATATTTTTACATATGACATTAATAACTTTACTGACCTTCATATAAAGAACATACATGTACTAGTCTCATAAGCATTATCAATGTTTAGTCTTCATAGTGCATCAATTGGGAACATTTAGGAATGATAATTTGATGAAATAGATGTCCCAAGCTACCTTAGTAAAGTGTATGCATTCCACATACTTCACCTTAACTATTATATAAAAGATTAAATAACCATATCATATAAATAATAATTTATTAAAAGATGAAGATGATAAATACATAAAATATTAAAGATATATGATAAATGTTAAGTACAAGGCAAAGCCAATCGCTTGGCTGTCAAGCGTATGCTAACACGTTCAAAGTATGTGTTGTCCCAAAGAGCCATAGAGGGGAGGTGAATAGGGTATGACAATTAATGCAAAATTAAACAATTTAAAAATCAAACCCTAAGAAAAAAAGGGAGAAGAAAAGATTGACGCAAAAAATTTGTAAAAGTTTAGTAAAAACTTTATCTATATCCTCTCCCTAGTATCATGCTAGAGCCTTTTCTACTAAGCAAGTTGCTTGTAAGTACAACTTAAAGCTTTATAAGTATGGAATATCACATAGACTTAATCAAGAAGTTTATGAGCACTTGTCAAGGTATTCCCAAGATATTTTTTCAAGCACTACCTTCAGCTTAACACTTTCAACAACTTTTTTTTCCCTAACCTAAGTTGTGATCCATATAAAAAATTTAGAAAGATTTCTTAGTGAAGATCACTCTCACTAAATATACTCAAGTTAAAACCCTTATACAATAGTATACCTAAAGTAAAGTCAAAAGATTTAGATTACAAATATATGCACTTGAGAAAAATTTAAAGAGCTAGAGCTGATTAGATAACTATTATAACCTTTTATAAATATATTGTGATCCCTTTTCATAGACTAAGCTTTAGAAACTAGTTAGTAGAAATGAGGCACACATTTTAAAATAGTTAGAAAAACTAGTCATTTCCTTATGCACGAGTCATTCACATTATTGAACATACTGTTCACTTATAGCATATTGTCATACCTTTTAAGGTTTAACTTGAAGATGTCTATTCCATACATGAACTGGGCCACTTACTTGCCTAACACAAGCTATTCACTTCCTATGTCAGATTGTTCACTTTCTATGCCACTTGAATGGGTCATTCTTCTATTCTATTCATGATGCACCTTGGTCATTCCACCTTTCTATGAAAATTCTTTAGGTTTTATACTTGGTAAGAGGTTGTTCACCATATACATTCAAAATCAATCATAGTCATTAAAACCTTTTGTATTATTTTTCATCAATTTATTCTTAGTGAATGGATCTCTTTAATATATTGAATAATGATGTTTTGTCCTATACATAAAGGTTATTCAAGCAATCCTAGGCTATTTTAGAATAACTTCAATATGCATAGGCGATTCTCTTAGTCCATTCATTTGACCACTAAGCTGTTTAAGTATTTTTATCTTAATTTTTAAGCTTTTCTTCATGGTGAGTAAGGCTGTTCAATTTATGCACAAAGCTGTTCACTCCATATGTATTATTGTTCATATATCAAACAAGTTGTTCAATGCATTTCAAATTTCTTCTTCAATATTAAACCTTTTTAACCTTTAACTTTAGACTTCATGCCTTAAAGAGTCACCCCTTAGAGGTCTTAAATAAGTAAATTGAACTTTTTTTTTTTTTACAACTAAATGGCTTTAAATTTATTTGAAATCTTAAACCTTGATATTTAAAACCTTAAGGGACCTAAAACCAAGTCTTATATGCCAAGTCCAACCTTTTTCAATTATGGTTAATAAACAAGTAAGATTTTTGTTATATATATATATATATATTGTTGTCGCTCATTTTTTACACATAACATGGTTGAAATTTAAAATAACCCTAAGACCTTTAATAGGTTACATTTGAAGCTATAGACTAACAAAATCTTGTAAAAAATGGATGAATCAACATCCTTATTTATTTTATCTATAGCCATAATCTTCACCTTGTTATTATCACTAAAGAAGCAGTTTCAAGTCCTTTTACTTTGTTAAATTTGGAGAAGAACTTCATGTCACTTGTCATGAGGTTTAATTTATTACTACATAGATAACATTCATCTTTTTCCACTTTGGATTAAAAACACACCTATATAGCAATCATTTAGTTTTATGTACCCAAATCCTTCTAGGTCATGATTAGTTACTTTTTGCGCTAATTGCTCATCATGTATTATAGAATATAAATGATAGAGCAATATGGCCATACACATCATAATAGTCACAATAACAATGTATGAATATTATGGTAGCCTATATAATGCTTTTTTATACATAGATTATTTCCTAAGACATGTCTCATAAAAATATTTTTTCTAGGTGCAAATTTCTTAGCCCATATATATTGCCAAACTACTTAACTTACCTTTGAGGTCTAGGCATATGATGATGATCATGCTTACTTGTAAAAGTATGTTGCCTTGGTACATATTTTTACATGTTTTGCTTTATTGGCTTATATAAATGATATAGTTAGCCTTAAGAGGTGAAGGTTTGGTTATGAATGTGCATGTGTCTTGGTCTTAAACCTTTGTGTTTATGCATTGGCATTAACATTCATCTTTTGTGAGGTATTTTTAGGCCTTGTAGCTTGAGCACTAAGAGTCCTACTATGTGTTGCTCTTACAAATATTGTTTTAAAGAGCACAAATGTGAAAGAAGTAGAAGTAGAAGGAGATGTAATGTATCCTAATTTATACTTAATTGATGGACTCCTTTGAGCTCTAAAGAGAGAATCTAACTTCTTTTTTTCTTTAAAGAACTTGGACAAACTCTCACTTAGCGTCTTATTTTCATTTTAAAACATTTAACCTCTTGGTGATCTTCTTAAGATTCTTTAGTGAATATTTTATGGATTTATTATTATTTTAGAGTATAGAATAAGAAGAATTAAGGGAGCAATAGCTCTTTATGAGCTTAGCAATGATTTCGTACAAATGCTTGTAAAGGGTAAAAAGTAGTTTACTTTATTTTCATCATCACTTTCACAACTACTTTTTAAAAGAAATTTGTTTTGTTTATTTCGGAGCTATAAAGCATAGATTCATCACTTATTTCTCATCCTCTAAACTTTCTATTTTAGAAGCACTTCTATCATCCTAAGTGGCTTTAAGAGCTTTTTTTTTTCCCATTCTTATTATGATATTTCTTGAAATAGTTATTTAGCTTAGGACAGTTTATCATGAGTTTTCTATTCTTATTAAATATATAACATATGAGTTGGCTTCTTGACGACTTTTTCATATATCCTCTTCTCATCTTCCCTTTCTTTGCCACCAAGAATTTTTTGACTTGGTTTGAGATGAATGTCAATTGGTCATCTTCATTACCAATGTCACTTTTAGTTAAAGAGATTAGTAAAGAAATAAAAGGAGTTTTAGTTCTTTTCTCTTTAACTTTTAAGGCTATGTCCTTTTTCCCTTGCCCTTTTATCTTTAACTCATTTATTTAAGGTAATTTCATATGCAAGAAGTTTTTCAACGAGTTCATTTGAGGTAAGTGCTTCTAGCCTTTTAGCCTCTTTAGTAACAGTCTTCTTTGCCTCCCACTTATCCTTATAAATAGTTTTAAGGATCTTTTCCTCCCTTTCTTCATTTGAATATATCTTTTCCCATACCCTTAATAGTCTTTATTATATACGTGAACTTGTTATACATTTTTATGATGGATTTATAAGGTTGATATACAATGTTTCATATTTATATGTATGCATTTTTATTTTATTATTTTTGACTTCACTAGTCCATTCATGTTAAGTTTGAAGAATATCTCAAATCTCCTTTGTAGAAGTACACATTTGAAGCTTAACATATTGAGATTTGGGAAATGGCCTAAAATAAATCATGCATTACTCTTTTATTGTTTAGGTTAGTCTTCTTTTTTACTGGTATCCATTCACTCTTCTTTTCAAGCACTATTACTTCTTTAACAAGTTTAATTGCAACTTCTATGCCTTTCTCCATAATGCCCTAAAGGTCTATTGTCTCCCTATTAATAAAAATTTCCATTCTATTCTTTTAATAAGAAATGAGGCTTGTGGAAGTACTACAATTCTTCTTAGTTTGCCATAATCTTTACTCTTATAATTAAGCATGATCAAAAGAGAACTTACTTTGATACCACTTGTCATACTAAGGAGACCTAGAGGGGAGTAAATAGAGCAAGGTGAAATCTTTATAGATTAAGAACTAAAAAGAAGAGATACACAATTTAAGGAGACATAGAGAGTTAAAGAGGTTTTGTCACAAATTGGCCTAAATCCTTTCCTATAGTATGCACCTAGAGAGTCCACTAAACCAAGTAACTTACTAGGTGCTACTTAAGGTGAATTTACTATACGAAACTTAAGCCTATCCAAGATAATTCCTAGGCACTGTCTAAAGTCCACCTAAGATATATTTTAGGCACTATCTTAAGCCTTTTATAAAATCAATAAGTTGTCTAATTAACCTAATGATTGATCCTCACATATAAGAGTATGGTTAATGTTTAAGGAAGGATTACTTATTTAAGTAAGACTTAAGTTCCTAAGAAAATAATTAACTTAAAAAGCTTGTCTTAAGTTTATAATAACAATGTAGAAGAAAAAGAAGGGTGTTATATGTTTCTCATCTTTTACTTTGTTTTTTAACCTGCTAAACTTTGATGGAGTTGTTTCTTTAGAAAACTTGCCTAAAAGCTAGCCAATACTCATAAATTGATATTTCTTAGGCTATAAGAAAAATTATGGCCTATTCATTTTTATGAACAAGCTCATTCTAGTGTTTAACTTAAGCTATTTGCTTTGATTTTCTAACTGAACAATTACATTCACTACTTGTATAAGACATGTCCTTATCTTAAGCTAGTTTGTTTAAGGCTACCTGAAATGCATAAGGCTATTCCAACTTCCTATTCTTTGACCATTTGATCTTTAACTTTCTTGAATGGGGTGGTTTACCTAGGCCATTCCAAATGCTTAAGTTCATTTAAACTTTTTATGTCTAGAGTATAACATTTTCTTTGAGATGTACACTTAGGATATTTTAGAGCCTTTATATTATTCAATCCTTTTATGTAGAATTATCAAGTTTTGGTCATTATAAATGATGTTGTGCATGTAGGCTATTCCTAAGCTTCTAGAACATTCCATTCTTTTATGTACAAAAATTAAGTTTGGTCATTGTGAATGGGGATGTACATATGGACCATTCTTAAGCTTTTAAATCATTGAATCTTGTTATGAAGAATCTTTTTCAAGTTTTTTAATGCACAGGGTTGTTTAGCTAGTTTATTTCAAGCTAGTTAAACCATTCTAACTTTATGTCTTAGAAAATTTATTTTTCTTCTGATGAACAAACCTATTCCAATTAGCATTATGGCTATCCTATCATCTTATTCTGACTTCATCTAGGTTGCATGGCCATTCCAACTTGTTTGTTCATTAAACATGTAAGTTGTTTCAATGTGCTATCTACAGTTTTGAACTTTTCTTCTTAATGAATAGGCTTGTTCCAAATATGCATAGGTCCATTCCATACGAAGAGTTTACTTGTTCCCTTTTTAACTTATTGTTTCACAGTCTTTGCCTTGCTTCCTTGCTTTTGTATCTTTCCTATGTTTGTATGGGAGTTTTCATTCTTTAATTTCCTTACTTAAGCTTGAAAATTTAAAGTTAAATCATTAAGTGGTTTAAAGTTGTCATATAAACATCTTCATCTAGAGTTAGTACAAACCTAAGTTTATTAACATCAGAATAAAAGTAATGAATCAAAGATTCAATAATCTTTAATAATGTTCTTATTTGTGTGACCTTCTAGGTTTCCTAATTTATTGATATTAAACATGAGTTATAGTTCTAAATCAACAAGGTTAGAATATGAAGAATTAAATGTGATTTAAGTCATCATTAATTTTACAAGTAATTAATTCATATTTAAAGGTCACAATTAGTACTTAACTTGTAAATCATGACCACTTAGTGTTAGGAATGATTGAGGAGGTTTGGTCATATCGTCTTAGCAAGTTGGTTAATGCTATAATTCAATCCTTTTATTAGAAATGCCCTAATCAAATATAGGGTATAGGTTATTCCTAGTTTATATGAGTTTGGTGATGGTTAGTTCTTTCAATAACTACTAACCTTAATGATGAACTTAAAAGAAAATCTTCTACTATCATTAGGCTTTGGCCAAAGAATTTATAGTTAATATAAAAAATATAAGTAGGATATAACTTATATACTCAGGTTAGTGAATTCTTTCTTGAATATTCATTATCTCCATCAACTTTATATATACGTAAACTATGCCATGAAAGTTATATATTAATGAATATGAATTTCTTGATAAGATACTATAGCCTTTTCAAGTCTGAGAAGTACTTACGCACCACTTATAATAATGAATCATACACACATAAGCATTGTTCCATATGTTAATTCTTAGCTAGTCATTCAATGAACTTGCTTTCTAACAATTACCTACAAGTATGTCCCAGGTATCTCATATACTTCTACTTATGCAATTAGTAACTTTTTAACTTAGGTTATTAAATTTGAGACTCACTATTCCTAAAAGGTCTCCCTTTTAAAAGTATTTAACTTGTTAATGGCTGTAGGTTTATGGATGGTATAAGTAACAACAGTGTATATTGAGTCTAAATATCATTCCCATAAAAAATAACATGAATAAGTATTGAAATATGATGATTCTATTTTTATCTAGAAAGTAACAAAATGATATCTGGACTAAAAGCTATAAATAAAATGAAAATAAACAAACCTCTGTACACTATAGCAAAAAGGCAAAAGCAATGAGGAAAAATTAACCTAGGACATTTGATCTCACTAATGGAATTTTAGGAAGCTTTATTCTTCTAATGACAAGTTGTATTTTGCATTACAACTATCAATTGTCTTTATAGTGTTTAAGTCCTCTCTCTTGAGTAGTCATTCAAATTTCAATCTTATTTCATTAAACCACTTCTTAATATAAACTAAAAATAGAATCTCTGATTTAAATCCAATAATCATTAATTATAACAATAGATTGAATAGATATATCTACTTATTAACTAAGTTAAGGGGTTTTAAGTATATTTCAATTTACAATCTTTTGATCTATAAATCAAACACAAGTCATGCATTTAGTGGCTAGTCAATTACAAATATTAGGTTAAAAATTCATTCACTTGTAAAAGAAACAAAGATCCAACATTGTCATTAAAATCATGAATCATTCAATCTCTTCCATGTCTTCTTAGCCTGTTTTTCTTCAATTTCACTCTAAAACTCTTTAAACACCTAACAAACATCCAAATGTGAAAAATAACATAAACAAACTCAAAAAGACTTAAATTCATCATAGAAATACATCAAATCAAGATCAAAACTCATTAAAATATTATGATACAAATTAAGCCTAACAAATTCTCCCATACTTAAACTTTACTTGTCCCCAAGTAACTAAGAACTAGATAGATAAAATCTTTAAAAACTTTACAAAAGCATATAACTTCACTTTACTTACAATACCAATCAATTAAGTACTATATTAGACATACTAATCAAGAATTTCCTTAAAACAAATGAACTAGAGTTAACTTAGTACTTTGAAAAGGAAGCTTATTCATTCATGGAAAGCTAGAAGTAATAGGGCAATACTTCATATACATACCATAATAACCATTATAATTAGATTATCAATAGGCATAATCATAATATAAATGATGTTGAATCACCATTATCTTTACTAATTAATAATGGTAAGAGAAGCTTTAAGCATAAGAGATCATTAAGATTCATATCACATTAAGCACATAATTTTCACTTTTTCTTCTTTCTTTTCTTTCTTTCTTAAAAAGTTTATGTGCCCTTTTACATGAAGACAAATATAGGTTACTCAACATACAACTTCATTTGAAATGCTTTGCATACTTATGGTTTTAGTTGTCTTTTTATGTAAAAATATAACATTGGTCATGAAGATCCCCATTTATTAAACATCCCAACAACAACAAAGTAGATATTATTTAAATTAATCAATCCTAAATCATGTATAATAAAAATTGATTCATCAATATTGATTAAGAAAGTATACTAGCAATCTTTATTTCAATTAAGCTCATGCAATTACATCTATCCATAACTAGCTAAATGACTTGCTTTAATAAACATCCAAATTATTATCATATTAAATTTCAAACTCTCATAAACTTTTAAGTTACACTTTATAATTTCAATCATTCCATATACATCTAATGAATGACATTATGTTTTGTAGTTAAACTCATAATGATCACTAAATAAAGCTAAGTAAAGCCATATGTCTTTGTAAAATTTTTTTTTATCTATTTAACTTTATATATCGGTCCAACCATAATTCTCCAAAATCCTTCCCCCTCATACTTTATTATGGAATTGTCCTCAATGAAATGCATCCTTAAGCTCAAAAGATAAAAATAGGTAATATGAAAGGACATGCTCCCCTCTTATCTTAGTAAAAGGTTGGTTGCATCCAAACTCTCCAAAATATGGTTGGCTTACATTTTCAATTAGAACTAAAGAAAAATAAAAGAATCAAACATCCAACACAAGGTTAAAAGAAAAAGAAAAATAAGATAACTAATGTAAACATGAAAAATGCAAATTAAGGTCCAATTAGAACATATTCATCACACCATTATGTCATCATGAGCGCCTTGATTCTGAGGTTGCATTCAAATGAGTGAAATCTTATTTATGACTCTTAACTTTTCATTGACCATCAGGAGGTCGAGAGGATAGAGCCACATATTGTGGCATGTGTTTAGGATCATCGAGGGATCCTTTTTGAAAGGCCTCATGAGTTTTGAGGCCCTTATTGATAATCAATTGGTTAATAGGGGATCAAGGTGAGAGAATTATGAGCCTAATAAGTCAATTAGAAGGCGTAATCCATCTTCACCCCATCATAGATTGGGTTCAAAAATTGGGTATGACGTGGGAAGAGGTTAGGCACCTTTAACTCATCTAGATTTAGGGATCCAAACTTGGAGCATCTTTGGTTCATAATTATAATATTAGCCATATTATTAATTAGTCTGGTTAATGATCCTAAACATTCATCTAGCATATCCCACATGAAACAAATAATCAAGTCATTACAAACATTCACCATGGGATGGGGCACAAAAATGGTATCAAATAAGGTTTAACCTGATGGGAAGGGATACAAATATGTTATCACAAGGGGTTTAACTTGCATAATTTAATAAATATGCAATATAAGAATAAAACACAATTCAATTTGTAAAAGGAAACACATGTTAGTGCCATATTAAGATTGAAATAAAAGCTTACATTACCTTAAAGTCTAATGGTATCATTAATTTAACAAAGGCCTCATTCCTCATCTAATTCCAAGTTAAGGTGCATAGGATGTTTCTATGTCTAATACACAAGTGTTAATGATTCAAATAATAAAATAGATCAAATATAAAGCAAATGTAAATAAACATGGCAAATAAAGCATGAATGAATAATGCATGGAGGTCATGAAAATGCATAAGGAAGATAGGAAGGGAGGCCTTGAACAAGGGTTAAAGTCACTAATTTAGAATCATATGACCATTGGGTCCTCATCCACTAGTGCTCTAAAAGAGCTAAGGCATCTTAAAAATACCTCAAGCTATCAATAAAGCTAAGATATCAAAATGATGGAGAAAGATACACAAAAGACCATGAATATGTATGATCCACTAAACATGAAAACAAGTGAAAAAGGGGATTATAAAGTAATGAGCTTTCTCCATTACTTTACTCAAGATCACTCCAAAGTGGAAATGAAAGGAATGGACAAGCTAGTGAGCTAGCCACTCCATCCCTAAAGTGATGATGTTAAGAATACATGAAAGTAACTAACCAACACAAACATGTATTAATATAATGGTATAAAAGGATCATTGGGAATATAATTCTCTCTCTTAATCATATCCCCACCAATATATAATGAAAATAAAAAGAAAGAAACATGGAGAAGAAGAAGTTAGAGATATTAAAATCACTAACACACGCTATTTTTCTTGATCCTTGCCCCATGTGTCAAAAGAACATCGGTCAGGGATCATAAAACCTACCCATTTCTATTGCTGGAGCTCATGAGAGTTCCCAAAAAACTCTAAAACATAAAAGAATATGAATGAAAAAAAAGAGAAAAACTTTTATTCCTCAATAAAGATAACTATACAGACTAACTGGTGGTCTGTACAACTAACATAGTGGTTTGTGTAAAATATTAAGTGGTTTGTACATACTATTGAGTTGTTTGTATAGACTACTAGGACTATAACTTTAAGAAACACAAAAGAAGAGAAGAAAAAAAGGGGGAAAGGGAAGTTTGAGTCATAGATGCCCTTTTTGATGTGCTTTACCCTTAGAGGCACTTTAATAATGAAATATCTTCTAATATGCAATGGAAACAATGCAAAGAAGTCTCAAAGTTTTGGTTTTTACTTTAAATCTTTAATTTTTAGATTGGGTATTAGGGTTTTTATCTATTTTGGTATTTTGATGATGGCAAGAATGAATTTGAGTAAAGGTTGTTAGGGTTCTTTAAACCTTCTTCTCTCCTTTAATAGAAGAGGTATTTATAGAGGTGATAAGGGTGCACTTGAGCCAAATGGTTTGGGTTTAACTTAATCCTTAAACTCGAATAGATAGGATTAGAGAATCTTTTAGAGAACATGGCTTCTACCTTATTTATATAGCTAAGGAGTTGGTTATGCAACCTTGTGATTGGCTATACAACCAACTAGAAGTCAAAGGTTAACTTTTCTAAAAGCTTCTTTCTATTATGGTATGGACATGGTTGTACAACCAAGTAATTAATTATACAACCAAGTGAGTTGGCTGTATAATTAATATAAGCTCTCTTTTTAAGGATCGAATCTGGTTTGGTTTGAAAGTTTATGTGATTTAAGGTTTCTTCTAAGCTTTATTCCTTCCCTTTGCAGTATTTCCCTTACATTCTTTAAGGATAATTCTAGTTGTTTTTTTGTCATTGGGCTTGCATCTTAAGGCCTAAAATCTAATGCTTACACTTTGCCCCTTAATTTATAGAGATAACCATTGAGCAAGACACAACAAAGTATTATTGTAAATGTAAACACCAAAAAGGATACCAAAGGATATAATTCTTTATTAGCTCCTTAAGTAGGTACTAAATTTATCAGATGTCTTATCATATTTCTAGTAGATACGTAGCTTTTCAGATAGCTTTTTAATAGGTCTAGTGTCATATGTTCACTTTAAGTAGCTTTTGAAGCAGCTGCTAGGGTTCTCAGGTGTCTTAGTAGCTTTCTAGTATGTACTAAGCTTTCTGGCATCCTTTTAGTAGACACCAATATCAAAAGTTCAATTTCGACAGCTCTCAAGTAGGTATTGGGATTCTTAGGCATTTTAGTAGCTCTATAGTACGTACTAAAGAAGCTTTTATATCTTGGTCGCCATACTAACATGAAATATTGGTTCAATAGTACGTACTAAAGAAGCTTTTATATCTTGGTCGCCATACTAACATGAAATATTGGTTCAATAGCTTCTTGTTAGGTGTTGAAATTGATTATGCATTTCAATCATCATTCTAGAAATTAATGATGATTTGGCAGCCCTTAGAGCACACATGGAAAGAAATTTTTTATTTTGGCAAACGTCTAACATTAAGACCAAATATTGGCAGCCCTTTTGGTTGGTCATTTAAAGGGAATTTTATATTTCAAGGGTGGTTTCAACATTTTTATTAGTGCACTGGCATTTATATTTGATTCTTTTGACTCATTATGGGTCTTGGGATGTGTAGGGGTATTTGGGTTATTTTATTAAATTTGGCCAAAGGGGTTTGCTTCTGAGTTACGAGTTTCCTTTTTTCTTTTCCTGTTCCTGTTCCTTCTTCTCCTCCTCATCTTTTTCTTTTGTTGGTCTTTTTAGTGGTTTATATAGATAAGGGTTTGTCTGTATAACCATTTAATTCAAAAACATGAAGGTGTACCAACATTTTAAGGATAAAAAGGGGCATTAATTCTCTATACAAATTAGAGATTGTTTAAACAAATAACCTTAAATCCCATTAGTTGAACTTAATCCTCATTCCCTCATGTTCTTTCTTTTTTCTTTTTTCTCACTCTAAAATTCTCTTTGGACTTAGTTGCCTTAGGTTCCCCTTGCTTGGATTCACAATGGCACATTTTGATGCTCCTATACACAATTTTCATAATGCTTCAACTAACTTCCTAAGAGGGATGACCTCTTGTATGACAAGCAGACGACTTGATCGCGGGTTGTGGCTTTAATTTAGTGTTGCCCTTCGAGCGGGTCCTTCCTAAGTTATGCTTGAAGTGTTTGGAGCCAGGTAGAGAGGCGCACATTATCTACGCACCTAGTCAAGGTTACTTCTAATGTGGTAAGCCGTCTATCTTTTCTTTTTTATTTTATTTATTTTTTTCTTCTTTTTCTTTTAGTATTTTCAAATTTTAGGTATTGTCATAAACCTAGATTTGCATGCAAACATTATATTAGATTGTAAGAGATTCACTTATGAGATTTTTGGAATTATTTACTGATTATTTGTTTGATTATTGCTATGTTTTGTGTGTCTATGCTGCTCCCTTGATTCGTACATATTAAAATTATTTGAATTAATTACAAAATAATTTAGAAGAGTAGAATGCATATCTGTAGGACCTAGTAATTTTTTTTTTGAAATTGTCAAAATTCTACTGAATCTTATCAGATTTTTTGAATCTTTCAAATTTTAAATTGCTTCTGAACTGATTTCATGAATTTTGTAGATTTTTGTCAAATAGTATGGATCCATTTATTTTTATAGTTTTATCTAATTTTTATAAATTAATATCTGCGATGTGTGTGAATCTAGCATTTTGGCTATGTAAAGCTTATTGTCCCTTAGTGCCCTAGAAGGGTGGTTGAATAGGGCAATGACAAATATATCGATTAAAATTGAATGTGAAAATTGATGAAGAATCAACACACAAGGTTTATAAAGGTTTGACACAACATGCCTACGTTATTTCCTCTAGTATTCCCACTATAGATTTTACTATTTAGATAGTTTAAGGTGTTGTTAATAACCCTTACAATACTAAGTTTCTAGGCACTACCAAGCCTTTAGAAGTTATATATTTTCAAGCACTATCTATCCTTTACAAGTAGTTTACAAGTATTATTTAAAACTTAACCCAAAGTAGTTTTCATGTACAACCTTAAAACTTTCATAAGATGTGGTTTTCAAAGGATTCCCAGCTTAGAGTTTCCTCATACAAAGTTACATCACTTTTAGAAAAAGGAAAACTCTCTCACTCAAGTAATAATGAACAATTAAAGTACATTCACAAAGTGTACTTGAAATGGCTAAGACTATGGAAAGGATTTTCGAAAAGCTTGACCTTCAAATCTATTTGGAAGATAACTCTTTATAGTTCTCTTGCAAGCTTGATCAATGAATCCCTCTTGGATGTTGGATCACTCTTTGTTCATAATATAATGACCTTTTTTTTAATTTTGAATAGCTTTCATAATGGATTACTCACTTAATATAATAGTTATAATTTTTATTTTTGTTGAGTGCAGTTCCTTTTACAAGTTGAAATAAGAAACTAGCCATTAGAGAATGAATTGTCACTTCATATTGCAACTAGAAATGATCATGGATTTTCACACCCATTGCTGATGTATCCACCCTTGTTGATTTTTACAAAGATCATTGGTTGATAGTTGATTTTTGACTCCAACGATCATTGGTCCTATTCGACACACCTATTGGTGGTTTATGGCTTAAGGCTCTTATTCTTTTGTCTATTGTAGCTCTTTCCTAATGGTTGTTGAACAAATACCATGGTTATTGATTATAAGCTTAATGCTTGTTATGAAGTTCTTTTAGCTCGATGGTTGCTCTAGCAAACTTAACATTTTTTCATTTATTTTCTATCTTTATTAGAGTATGATCAACACCTGTTATTGATTTCTAGAAAGTGCGAGCTTTATTCTTTATTTTTAGAATTTCCAAAAGAAGTTCAATGTCTATTGAAAATCTTGACATGCTCGCTTGACATATCTATACACCTATTACAAAACACAATGCTCATTATGAGGTTTAGAGAGCATAATTCAAATTAGAACACTTTTCCAACACCTATTGTAAGAAGGTAATGCTTGTTGGACTATTTAGTTAAGTTTGCTTTGACTTTGACTCTTTAACACTTAGAGTTTTCAACCTTAAATCCTTTAGCTTGAGTGTGCTAGCAATAAAATCTTCTCCAAATATCATGGTTTAAATACAAGGTTTAATACAAACATCTTGGGCAAATAGTTAGTCTTAAGACTTGTTTGTGTTCACCAAACAAAAAACTTGGAACCTAGAATGTTAAACATTATCCCTCCTTTTTGATGATGATGACATACAATTTTTCAGAAACAATAACAATAAATAAATTGTAAGCGTTCACAACACAAGTCAAGTTATATCAAATTTGATATCATTAACTCCCTCTTAATCTATTAAGGTTCCTTATTGTATTATCATGTTTGCCCTTTATATTATTCTTTACCCTTGAATTTATTCTCCCTTTTTTTTTTTAACCCCTTTGGCAATATATATTCTCTCCTCTTTTATCATTATCAAAAAGGGAAAATAGAGTAATCAAGGAATAAAAGGAAAATTACACATGAATTGTAATGGAGAATATGGAAAATAAACATGAAGAAATAAGAAAACATATAGCTATTCATTTCAAAAGAAAAATTGGACATGTGGTCTATCATTAGCTATAATTTCAAAAGAAATATATATTCAAAATCATATAGATGGATCATGGGATGGAGTGGTTTTGGTAGGTGAGTTAAGGGTTGGTTCTGTAAGTTTTGTTAGTGCTGCTAGCTCTTTGGGTTAAGGATCCTTGTCTTTTTAGCATTGTTCAGGTTGCAGAAATTACTGGTCTTGATTTGTTACACTTTTTAGGTGTAAATTTAACTCGTCAATAATCCAATTAAGAGTTTGAGTTATGCCCTTCATTTGATATTTGAGCTTGTTCACATTTTGATGAAGGGTAGTGAAAGATGTTTTAAGTCTACCAACAGTAGCTATGAGTTATTTTAGTTGCTCAAGAACTTTCTTCTCTAATATGGATATTGATGGAATAGGCTCACTAGTCTTAATTTTGCTTAAAACTTTAACTCCTACGCTGACTACTTACTTAAGGTTGTTTTACCTTCCTCAGCTTAAGGAGCAACTTCTTCTTCAGTTGCAAACTTTATTATCCCACTATCCATTGTACATAAAATGCCCATGCTTAACAATATCTTTTCACCAATGGGCTCATTTGTAAGTAGCTTCTCTAGCATAATATCAAGATCTTTAAGCTCTTCTTCTGTGGGAGGGATAACATTTACGAACTTGGTAATCTTTGTGAAGTAGTGGGCCATCACAAAGGATTAGTCTTGTCTATTTGGCTATCCAATCTTTGAAGCAACAAACATGGCGTGTTCACTTTTTTGTTTGTTTAGCATACATCATAGATATAAGGATCCATCAAGATGCAATTTCTATTAGATTGCCTATACCATTTATGTTCCATGCTATGTAACGATAGGCAGTCCTTAGTGTATGGCTCTTGAGCTTTGAGGCTTTACTATTATTACTATTATACTTGGTAGTCCCATCTATTATGGACTTCGCAAACTCATTAATGTTAATCTTGAAGGATGGATGAAGTTCGATCAGACCATTGTTTGCTATGTCAAAAAATTTTGCTAGGTCATTTGGGCGAACCATGTACTTTTTCCTAAATAGTTGGAATTTAGTAGTCATCATACATGTTACAGTCATTATTAAAAACTTTTAGATTTGTTAGAAATTCTATTGCCAACTCCGCACATGTAGGCTCTTTAATGTGGCAAAAGAGTTTCCAACCAATCGCTATCATATGCTCTTCCATTTGCTCTACCAAGTGATACCTTTACAAGTCATTCCATTCCAAGAATTATCCACGTAAAACTATCATTTTAATAGCTTCTACACCATATCCTTTTCCTTATCAATTTTCAATGCTAGTTGATGTGCCAAAACAACAACTGCATTTTTTGAAACGAATTTGGTTGCATGCTCTATTTTAACTTGCTATGGTGCCTTACTTTTTCCTTTAGCTTCAAAATAGGCTTTGGCTTTCTTCATTTGTGGTTGACTTGTTGATGGTTCTAAAGCTCTCTTATTCTTTTCAATTAATAGAGAACCTAGGTTTTTCTCTATTTTTTAGCTAGATTTGGTGAAGGATGGATATTGTTTCCTTCTTGTGGCGTGTTTGAATCTCTTAGTGGAATCAATTTTGGATGCCATGATGAATGTGATTAAGCAAATGATTATGCAATAGAGATTTGAGACAGATGTATAAGATGCAAAGCAAGAACATATACCAAAGTAATTGAAATTGGGGTTTAAATAGCTATTTAACATGCCCTGTTAAAAAAATTTGATTGTTTGAGGTATTTAACAGCCGTGTCAATAATGACAATAATTGTTGGACATGACCGTTAACCTGGTTTCACAACTTACTCATCCAATGATAGTGGCAAAATTCACAACGACTATTGAAAATGCTACCAACAATTATTGGTAGTTCCCAACATCTTGGAATTTTATAGATCCAAATTAGTGACTTCACATATATTTCAATAGTTGTGGGAATCATTGAAATGAGTGTCAAAAATGTTCTTCAGCTAAAAACTCAGTTAAAATTTTTTAATAAAAAAGAAAAAACAACTTTAAAGCTTAGTTGTTGAACATTATTAATAAAATTCAATGAAAATATCATGAATTCAACTAAAATTTGGACATGTTAAGCATAACCATTCACAATTAAAACTTTCAGTCATTGAATATAAAAGCGTTAAAACTGACCAAATAACAACATATACAATAATTATCATAAGTAAATTGAGACGGTGATGAACCTGTTTGATGCTATCACAAAGTGTTACCATCAAATATACGGGGTTTCCTTTTTATGAATTGCATCATTTCATCACAAAAGAGGTTTAGTAAAAATATCTAATAATTGATGGTTAGCATCAACATATTCCAACAACACATTGTCATTATTGATATGATCCCTAATAAATGATGTCTTATGTCTATATGGTTGCTTCTAGAATGCCAAATGGGATTTTTAGACAAGTTTAATGCACTAGTGTTATCACACTTAATAGCAACTTGCTTTACAACAACTTTGTAATTAAGAAGTCATTGTGTCATTCATAAGATTTAGGCACAACATAGGCTAATTGCTATATACTCAGCTTCTGCAGTTGATAGAGCAATTTAGTTTTGCTTTTTACTACTTAAAGACACTAAACATTGACTAAGTAATTGAAATGTGTTTGAAGTACTCTATCTATCTAAAGTACAACCAACAAAATCAACATTAGAATATGCATTTAATTCAAATGAAGAACTATTTAGATACTAAGGTCGTAAGTTGGAAATATCGACACAATATTTAAGTATGTGTTTTACAATAAGCAAGTGTGATTCCTTAGGATTAGATTGATATCTAGCATATAAGCAAACACTAAATATGATATTGGGTTTAAAGGCTGTAAGACAATGTGGACTGCTAATCATACCTCTGTATAACTTTTGGTCTACATTTTTACATTATTCATCCATGTTTACTTTTATGTTACTGCTCATTGGTGTTTTATAAGGTTTGCTATTGACCATGTCAAATCTACTGATTAGCTTCTTTATGTACTTGGCTTGGTTGATATAGATCCCCTTTTTTCCCTTATTTGATTTGTAATTAAGGAAGAACTTAAGTTGTCCTATTATGCTTATCTCAAACTCACTCTTCATTACTTCGCATAAGCAAACATTAGTGGCATTAAATATGATATCATCTACATTTATTTACACTAACAAGATATCCCCATTTTTTTTTCTTGGAAAAGATAGTGGTATCTACCAATCCTTTGGTGAGACCTTTCTCTAAAAGAAAGTTGCTCAGTCTCTCATACCAAGCTTTTAGAGCTTGCTTCAAGCCATATAAGGATTTGGTGAGCTTATATACATGATTTGGAAAGTAATGGCTTTCACATTTAGAAGGTTGTTCAACAAAAACTTTATCCACAATATAACTATTTTGGAATGCACTTTTGCAATCCATTTGGCATAACTTGAAGTTCAAGTGAGATGAAAATGTAAAGAGAATTCTAATGGCTTCAAGTCTAGCTGCAAGTGCAAAAGTCTCAATAAAATTAATCCCTTCTTCTTGGTTATAGCCTTCGCTACTAATTGAGCCTTGTTTCTAATAATGGCTCAAAGCTCATCAAGCTTATTTTTATAGACTTATTTAGTTTTAATAATGGAATGATTTTGTGGTCTAGGAACTAAGGTCTATCCTTTGTTCCTTTCAAATTGATTGAGTTCGTCCTGCATAATAAGAAACCAATGTTCATCCTTAACAACCTCATTTATGATCGTAAGCTCAATAAGGATACAAAGGCAAGATTGGAGCATGCATTTCTAGAAGATGATTTAGTTGTTACCAGATTTGATGGATCACTAATGATAAGATCTCTTGGATAAGCTTTCATGAAAATCCAGTTCCTTTCTAACTGCATTTGCTCTTTACTTGGAGGTGGAGGAGATGAAGCTTCATTTCTTTTCATTGCTTTTCTTTTGTTGTTTATCCATATCCTTTCCTTTTTCTCCAATGTTTAGCTCACTTATGGGACTTGCAAGATGATCAAAATCTTTTTCTATTCTTAAAGAGGTGGGGTTAGATTCATCAAATACAACAAGCATAGAGTCTTATACAATAAGTGTTTTCTTGTTGAAAACTTTATACCCTTTGTAGGTGGTAGAGTATCTAAGGAAGATTACTTCATCAGATTTGGAGTCAAACTTGTCTAGGTTGTCATAAGTTTTTAGAATAAAGCACTTACAATAAAGAATTCTACAATATGCAATCTTGGGCTTCCTCTTATTTCATAACTCATTAGGAGTTTTGTCTTTAACAAGGGTCTCACTAAGACTATTCAAGACATAACAAGAAGTATTCAAAACTTTTGACCAAAAATACTTAAGAAAATTACACTCATTCAGTATGGTTCTAGCCATTTCTTGAAGAGTTCTATTCTTTCTTTCTACCACACCAATTTGTTATGGAGATATAGGAGTCAAGAAATTATGTGAGACACCATACTCATCATAAAGGTTATGAAACTTAGCATTCTCAAACTCACCACTATGGTTACTTCTAATAGAAGAGATTTTTAAATCCTTTTGTTTTGAATTCTTTTGGAAAATGTTTTAAATGCATCAATGTCATGCTATTGTAATGGTTTAGTAAAGCTTACCTTATTCTTTGCTTTGCAAGAAGATTTAATTTGTTTACCTCTTTGACATGCTTCACAAACTCCTTTTGTAAACTTGATTTTAGGTAGACCTTCAACCAAGTCTTTTCTTTTTAGCTTGGCGAGAAGTTCCATGCTACCTTGTCTTAGCCTTTTATGCTAGGTTTTTCCTTCATCAACTATTGAACCTAAAAAGTTTGCATTATGGTTAGCAAGAAAGTTTAAATCAATGACATAAATATTGTGAACTCTTTTACTAATGAACACAATTTTATTATCCCTTAGCTTCTATACATAGCATGCTAATGGCTCAAACATGACTCTAAGTCCTTTGTCACATAACTAACTTACACTTAGCAAGTTGTGCTTGAGTCTATCAACAAGTAATACTTCATTAAGGATGGGAGAGTTTGCATCTTTATGAACTTTACCTATGCCAATAATTTTGGCTTTGTCATTGTCTCCAAAAGACACATTTCCAAGACCTTTTATCTTTTTCGAATATTAGAAGAACTTGCTTTTTCCTGTCATGTGCTTTGAACATCCATTGTTAAGGTTGCTCTCCAACTTAGGATTTTAAGCACATCTGTGAAACAAGGAGAGTTATATCTTAGGCCCTAAACTTTCTTAGGTCCTAGAGTGTTAGCTCTTACTAGCCACTCATTATGCCTTATAGATTGGAAATGATAGGCAATGCGACCATACATACCATAGTAGAAACAATCACCATCAAAGTGGGCTAGTGTCCTACTTATAGGTGGAACATGCGTATAGTGTCTTTTAGACTTGTAGCTCCTTTGAGCAATATGTCTAGAAGTGTATCTCATGTGAAAGACTCTCTTGTATTTTATGTGTGCTTACCTATAGGTATGCCATGTGAGAAACTCTTTGCGATGCTCGTGAATCCAACATTTTTGCTATGTGTTCCCATCATTACTTAAGCTTCATTATGTATTTCTTATATTCTTACATAAAAAATAGATTAGTCTAAAATTACTTAATTCGATCTTATACATACCTTAGGACTTCTCATGAGATATTTGCCTTGAAATTGACACATAATTATAATTTTCCATTTTTTTAGGATTAATTGATATTTTGCATATTCCTATATGCAAAAATGCAAAAAAGGTTAGTTCATCTGATAAAATTATGCGGATCATGCATACCTTAATCCTTATATCACTGTGGTTTTGATTTTTTTGGCTTTTTGGCATGAGCTGTTGTGCTTTTGGTGTTTGCTTCAATTTTTCTTATATTATTGATTGCAACTATCTCTTTTTTTATTCATGTTGTATTATTCTAACTTCTTTTTCTTTTTTAGATTGATATCCCCCTCAGCAAAGGGAGTGGGTCAGTCGCTCTCGTTGACACTTGGTTTAAGTGATTTCCCACATAGGTGATCACATGTATAAAGAAGGCAAAACTTCTTTCATTTTTAAGGATGCTACTAGGCCAACATCCTTAGAGCGATGCAAGTGTTAGTTGAGAGGTGGATGGATACCACCCACATCTTTCATTTGCCTCAGATAGCCAAATTGATGCTCATACTAGGCGATTTCATCCATATGATAGGGATCTATTTTATAGGGATCCCTTTATCAATTGATGCTGGTGTCTATCATCTAGTGCTTTAAATAGATTATGTCTGCTGTAGGTGTATTCCTCATATAAAAAAAGAACACTGCTTTTGAATGTTTGAGCTTCAAAAAGCTCGCTCCTACTATGATCGATCATAGCTCTCAAAAGCAGATAGACTATGCTGCACAGTGTTCCTACTCTATAGTCTAATGAAAACTTTATTTTCTAATCTTGGAGACACTACTAAGATCTGCCTCATTCTAGCCCTTGAAGATATCTAGCTGGCATGCCACTTTAACTAGGGGTCAGTGGCGATAACCCATCTTTATCGGTACATAGCCTACTGCTATCATAGGCTGTTATATATAAATGATTGGTAACGATTCTTAAGGTAAGTGTTATGTCAGATTGATTGTTTTATTTTCTTTTTATTATCATTTTTATTTGACTAACAATGTGTTTCTAGCATGCTTGGTTTATCGACTTAGGGTTTTAAAGGTGATAACCCCTTGGATGGCATAAAGCTTTGCTACCCTTATTTCGGGCATTGGTGCTTTGTGTATCATAGCAAGAAATCATTTGAGATCAAATGCAACTGCCAAAATGAGCTAACAATGGCTTAGATACATTTATTCTGCAAAATAAAATTAGACTGTTACTTTTATAATGTTTGTGAATTTAGTGGAATACTTACAACAATGTTTTTTTCTTTTGTAGCACTATCTAGGTTGAAGGAGACCAGTGGAAGAGTGGTAGCCTGAGGTAGTGGATGTAGAGAGGAACTCCTATAGATGTCATTGGTAATAGGCCCCTTCATTAAGGAGTGGTACCTAGAAGAATGGGTATTACTCTAGTAGAAAAGTCCTAATAGCGGACATGTTTTGGGTGGTTAACCTAAAGGGCACAAACTATCATCAAACATTGGAGCTATGACCTAGGGAATAGTTGGTCATAAGGGTTGGAGGGTACCGAGCGTGGATGGTAAAGTCACATGCTTCCCATGTTTAAGGCATCTAATTGAGCATTCCCTCAGCATAAGGTGTATACAAGAATGATATTGCATCATGATGCTCATGGCATAATAGTGCACTCTAATTGATGACCTAGAAAGCTTGTACTAATAGTCAGAGCCATAAATAGGCTCGCATAGAGCCTATAGTGGTGGGGGAATTAAACCTATTTTGTAATAGCCTCGTGGAGATGTGCTTCTCTTGCTTCATTCGCTCTATGACGACATTGGAGCTTATGCCATCGACAGGTTTGTAAAAATGTGACTAATGAATGCATGCTTTATCCTTATGCATATGTGTATGTAACCTAACCATCTTAACCCCATGTTTATTGCATGAGACATATTAGCGACATGGTCGAGAACTCTGTAAGGCACATAATGAGTTGACAGAGCTATATGACCTAACATGGAGCACCTAATGCCGACTAAGTTTAAAAGCTACATAGGTACCTCTGATGAGAAGGATAATGATGAGTACTAGACCAGTTGTGATTGTCCCCTAAATTTTGTTTAGCTTTAGGATTTTACTTTTTTTTTTTTTTTCTATTAGAACTTGTTAAAGCTTAAGTACTTTGATTAGAACTTTGTAGAAAAGCTTTTGGGCATGTTTTAGGTCCTTTTAATGTCATTTTTGAATGCTAGGCTATTTAAGGCATTCTTAAAGCCAGAATGCATCAAATAATTTTTTTTGTCCTGATAAATGCTTTATTTATTGTTCTGATGCTTTGTGTATGATTTAAATGAATGGTGTATTGAGTTTCTTCATTTCTTTTGTGTATGTGCCTTTTCAAATATGTTTGAACCAATTCCCTTGCCAAAAATACAAAGGAAACTTTGCTACAAAAATTACAAAAAAAGTTATCTGTATAATCCATTAAGTTATCTATACAAACAAGTATTTATCTATATGAATAGCCTTGCTGGTCTATACAATTAGCTTTACTATTCATAGTTGTTAGGCATTATTCACCTTTCTCACTCCATTTTAAACCCTTTTTTCCCTCTTTTTAAAACCCCTTTTCTCGATTTTAAGGCCTATATTTACTGTTTGCTCACCTTTCATAATGGCTAGGGCATTTTTGTCACCTTAAATTTGTAACATCTCTAGCCACATTCATTGGCATTATCACATGAACATATGCATTAGATAAATAATCATTTAGAAGCACCATTGCATTTGGGGACACTTGAACATATATGTAGTGTTTGTATAGTTGTATGTCAAATTGTTTTATGTTGTATGCATGTTATAATATCATAAATAATGGTGTTTTAGAGCTTAATTAAAAGTATAAGGAGTATCTAGGAATTAGGAGATGGATGGAAGTGCTTTATGAGTGAAGAAGAGGGACTAAAAGCAAAACTTTTAACTTTCAACCAATAGGAA
>CATIWR010039125.1:0-18055 GCA_949677035.1 Omphalea diandra | reverse complement strand
TACGAAAGCGTGGATAAAAATAGTGAAAATGGAATGTAGTATGAGTAACACAGTTTCTGATGCGCAAGATTCTTTTAAAGGTAAGAACAACACATACTTAAATCAAATGATGCAAAAAAAGTATTTACAAAATGTTGAAGTAATACCTTTGTATTGAAATTTATAACGAGTTACATATTTGTAGGAGGATACAAACTTCTACAGATGTGTAGTCTGGTTATTGGAAATTTTGTAGCTAAAAAGGTTAATACAACTTGAACAGTTATGTTGCTCAACACATGTGCTTTTCTTGAAGTATTTTCGCTTTTGAGGTTCTAATTTGCAAGTGATGAGAGCCTCCTATTTATAACAGAGGAGAATGGCAAGTTTGTAAAACTTTGGATAATAATTTCTAACAAAGATGGCTTCTAACTGTAGAGTCACATGAATTGTCCTTCAAAAGAAAGTGTATAGCCATGTGGGTCTTGTTATTAAAGAAGGAATCTTCACATGAGCCCAATTATAAGTGTCTTTAAAGCATAGGTGAAATCTTCACATAGGTCTTGTCAGATATTGTTCTATTTTTTTTTCCTTTACAGGTGGAAAGATGTTGAAACAGTAATCTTCATTATCAGTTTTGAGGTCTATGATTAATCCCTCTGAGTCTGACTTAGCATTTGTTGAAGCCACCTATGAGTTTGTAGAATTGTTTTCCAAAAGTTGTCTCATGAGATAAAAATAGTCTTGTAATTTTGTTATAGCTAGAAGGGCCTGGGCATGAGATTTTTAGGCTAAAAAGATTGAATCTTTAACCTAGGCCTTTATTGTGGCACCTGTATACTTCTTTAATTATTCTAAGATAGCGATTACGAAGATTTTATTTTGGAAGGAGTCCCACCATTTTACTTTCATCATTTTACTTTGAATTTTCTAACTAGGATTATCATGGTATCCTGTTGGTTATAATCAAAATACCATGCACAAAAATTGAGGCAAAAAAAACTTTGAACAAAAAGTAACAATAGAGAGAATCTTTCTATTATTATTATTTCTAAGGGTTTGTAGCATTCCTTAAAGATTTTAAAACATTAATGGACTTCCAAAGTTAATAGTTGGGGTATTGTTCCATAGTAATTCCGCCTTTGAATAATCCAATAAGGAATATGAGTAGTCTTAATTTTTGTATCAAAATATATTTGACATGATGGGCCACCTTTAGGGTTTTACATGAGGAATGTACTGAACCATGGCTGCTGAAAATCTCTTTAGGAGTAGGTAAGGCAACAGTTTATTTTGATTTGGAAGTCAACTAAAAAAAGGTTCTACGGTGTACAAGTCTTTTCCCCAATCAGTAGGATGGATAATATTTTGTATGGTACATGTGTAGTAAGCAGGTTCAGAATAGTGTTTGTCTAGGTATAAATGTTTGAATTTGGTTAAGCCTATGATTTCAAGTTCGCCATATAATAGGATTGAGTTTTTTTGGAAAAATGTTTTTAGTTGTCATGGAAGGGTTTGATTGCATAAAATCTTCTTTCATGGTTAAAATATTTTGAAAATGCTTTTTGTGCAAATATTCGAATTTTGTAACTTTTTTTTTGTGATAAAATGATTTGGGAAGAATTTGGAAAATCCTTTTGTAAAGATTTTGAGAGAGGATATTTGAGTAGAAAGACCTACCTTAAGTTTTGTAGAAATTAAATTTTGAGATAGGGTTTTTTAAAAAGACGATCCTACCTCAGTTTTGCAAAACTGTTTTAGTTTCGCATTCATTTGGATGGGCATGGCTTTTGTTAGGATTTGCCTATCATCAAATCTATCTTCATAAAGGAGGTTAACAAGATGCTAATTTTTATCCCATAAAGCATTAGGAAGATCAACACACACTTCAATATCTACTTGCTTTTGTAATGATGAAAAATTTTCTTGTATTTGATCATTTTGTAATTATCTTTTTATATTTTGTAAAGAGACATCTTGTTTTAAATGTAGAATTTGGATTTATCTTCCTCTTATGAGAGCATTTATTTAGAAGTTGTAAATAATTTAAGCTATCATATGATTAAGATTTCTTATTTTTAGTTTTCAACCAAAGGGAAAATAAGCTTTGTATTCTTGATTTTGAAAGAGATGTGGTTGTGACCAACTTTATAGGGTTATGACATGAATAAAGGGTGTTCTTAAGATAATGGAATGGTGCATATCTCCAACAAGAACAAAAAGGAGTTCTTATCACAATATCTCTATTGATAATATAAGCATTAACCTTGCCAACAATTTTCATCTTAGAATCTTTAGTTGCTAAAAGATTTTCTGTTATATCTTTATGGAATCTATTTAGGACTATACCTACTTTAATACAACTTAAATTTGCTCGTGTATCAAATAAGGTTATAACATCAAATTTGAAATTATCTAAAAAGGCTATTGTAATATGGACAAGATATTTTTTGGAAGTAATTACTCTCAAAACATAAAGGAAATCGTTTGAAGCTCTCTTAAGGTTTTCTATGTGTGGTTCTTCCTGGTCTCCTTCAAGTTCATATTCATATTTTTTTTGTAAAAGGCTTTGTATGAACTCTCTTTCTATCTTTTATTTTTCTTTTAGCTCTTTTAAGTTCAATTTTAATGTTTTTTTTATTTCAATTTGTAGACTTTGAATGGTTACAAGGGTTGGTTTGATTTTTTTTTATTTCCTTTACCAAGGATAGTTGTGAGATCACAAGTACTGTTGTTTGTGAAGGGTAAAAGGTTTGGGTTTAGGTTTCTTCTCTAAAGATTTTAGAAGCCTGTCAAGGAAATCCTTTTGTATCTGAGAGTCATTTATGTGCTTAACAACTTTGAAGAGTTCTTGATCTTTAATTAGCACATTAATGGTTTTTATTTCAGGCTCGTCTTCAGATGTGGAGTTTTGTTTGATGAGGTGGCCAATTCATTAATTTGTAAACGTTCTTCAGATGACTCAAGAACTTTTGAGTCTGAGCAATCCATAAGAATGGTTGCAATTTTATTAATAGCTTTCTTTTTTAGTTGTATTTCTTATAGTTTTTAACTTAACCTACAATACCTGAAAGTATGGCCTTTTTTTTCCACAACTATAATAGGTTATGTCTTTTAGGGAGTTCTTGGAATTCTTATTTGAAGACTATTTTTTAAGGTTTTTTTTTTATTTCTCCTATGAGATGGTTTTTTGTAGTAAGGCTCTGTCGTAGTCTTGGAATGTTTCTTGTATTTGGACTTTGTCCTTTTGGGATAATTGTCATTATAAGATTTCTCATTATAATGACCTTAATAGTTGGAGGTAGAAGGGTTTGTCCAACCAAACTCAAACTATTTGTAAAAACTTTCAAGTTCCTTACTAGTTTTCTTCATTTCCCATTTGAGATGTTTTTGTAATTTTAAATCTTGATAGATTTTAAAGGCCTTTTTCTGAGTTAGACTTATTAGTTCCACATAAGTCAATTGGTTATAAGGTATCTGATTGCCAAAGAAGGCCTTAATGTTGTTCCTCATTCTTTTCCTTAATAAGGTGGATAATTCAACAAGGAATTTATCTTTCCAAAAAGATTGGTTAAAGTCTTCCCTCAATATTACCCTGGCGAGGAAGGTAGTTTTGTGATTTTGGAAATCACTAAACCTCTTGCACCTAAAGTTGCTAAGTAACTCAACATTTTTGTCTTTGAGGTGTGAGGGATTTCCTATGAAATGTAGGGATATTGTAAGAATTAGGGTTAAGACATCATCTTGGATGGGGTTTCCATTATGTTTTATTATAGAGTTCCATCCTTATCTGTTTGTATGGAATTTAAAATTTCTAGATGTTGTGCTAGGGTAAAGTGGCAATCACACCATCCTTTTAGTTGTCTTGAGAACATTGTTATAATGAGCTCTACTATGGCTTTATTAGGTGTTATAGTCTGGGTTTTGTAGGTGTTGACTGTCATGGTCATTTGTTGTAATAGGCTAAGAATATTATGCTCAAACATGCCATCTATGTTTTATTCATATATGGATGAGGCATTATATTTGGACTAATTTAGAATATCAAGCTTATTTTCAGTATCCAAATCTAGTGTTGTGGGTTTAGGAAAATTGGCATGCCAATGAAGTTTGTTCATCTGAGGAACTTCTTATTAGAAGGCTTCCTCATCTGAGGTGTGTATGGGACTTTGGTTAATGGTGCTAATGGTTTTGGACTGTGGCATTTTTTGTGCCACCATTTTGGATGATTCTGAGACCTTAATCCTACATATGTAGTCTTTGATGGCTTTCATGAATTCAATTCTATTTTCTTGTATTTCTTGTTATCTAAGTTTAGATATTTGGTAGGGTTTAAAAATGGGTGTCTTAAGTTTTAGGTTGGAGGGTTTTTCTTCATCAAGCCTTCAAATATGATTTTCTATTCGAGTCAATTATTTTGGTTTGGAGATTGACATTGGTAAAGTTATTTTGTAAAACTATGTTTTATAGTTGTAGTTTCATCTTGGACAATTTTGTAAGGAGAGGCTTCGATTTGTAAATCACCATGAGGAAAGGTGATCAATTTAGCTGAAGGGTACTCAAATAGAACTATTTTCCCATTAACCGACCACTTTGGTAGTTTACTTCTAGAAGTAATAGGGTTAAGGGACATTGAATATGGGTATTCAATTCCATTTTGAGAGGCACATATCTCAAACCAGTCAAAGAATATGATATGTGCTCTATGTTGAAGAACAAAAAATTAAAATATTCCTCTTGTATTTTCATCCTTTTGTTTGAAAAATGTTTTAAAAACCAAGTTTTCTTCTTTGTTAATAAATTAAAATTAATAAATTACTTTATTTAAATTTAATATATTTTCTCTTGAAATTGTGTCACATAAAATTAAAGTGTCAACTAATAGACGATTATTTATCATAACTATTTTTGTACATAATTATATATTTTTTAAATTTTATTTTATTTATTTTTATTTATTTAATAATAATTTTAAATAAAATAATAATTAATAACTTAATTACTTAATTAAAATATACATTAAATTTATTTAGAATTTATTATTTATAATCATAATGAGCATTCCAGAGAAAATTTATTAAATTTAAATGAAATAATTTATAATAATTAATTAAATAAAATAATATTAAATAGTTTATAATTAAAAATAAAATTAATAGACAATTATAAATTATATATATATGTAAGATAATTATAACAAATGATCAGCGAAAAATCCAAAAATTTTGGCTAATGGGAGTAATTCACATATGAAAATAAAATTATATATTTAAACTCACAAAAATACACGTACGTAAAGTCTAAAATCAAAGTTTTATAATTTTTTTTTCAAATATTACAATTGTTTTGGACGTAGTTTAATATTATAATAAAGTTGTATGATTTTTTATTATTTATGCTATCTAACACATTTTTCACCATATAAGTATTCATTGATGTATCTACTTCTGAAGTTAGTTTTGATTTTATCAATTGCAGCTATAAGTGTGGAAAGGATATTCATATTTAAACTCACAAAAATACAAATGTATATAAAGTCTAAAAATCAAATATGCATATATTTTTTCAAACATTACAATTGTTCTTGACATGGTTTCATATTTTGATAACGTTGTTTCATTTTTTCATTGTCTATGCTATTTAATACAACTTTCACTATATAGATATTCATTAATGTATCTACTTCTAAAGTTAGCTTTGATTTTACTAGTTGCAGCTGTAAGTGTGTAAAGGACAAATTCTTAGCTATAAACATCATAAAGATTTGGTTACGTAATTGTATAGGAATATGAAATCAATATGCTTTCTAGTATCTACTAATTTTTCAGCGAGGTCACTGATCTTGTTTGTTTCTGAACATCTACTATTTAAGCGCAAATTAACTATATAGTTGACAAATTTTGCAATAGAGAAAAGAAAAGAAATCGTTACTATTTGTGGATAATAGAAAGTGAGCAATTATTAAACTCTTTATAAAAGTAAAAATTCGGTTTTATTTTATTTGAATGAAAAAACAATGCAGTTTTGATCTTGACTTTTAATTTATGACTTAAGACTTTAAAGTGGGTAATAATCATTTTTTATTGGTTGGGGCAACATTCATTTAGTTAAAATAGGAAAGGGGGACAATGGTAATTACAAATAAATAAATATACTAATATATAACCAATTATAAAAGGACAAGTGGGGGGCAATTGCCCTTACTTGTCCTTATGTACAAACACCACTGCAAGTGATTGTATATTAATTTAAACTTTCAATTTTGTGTAAATATAATTTTAAGAGAAAATTTGTTAAATTTGAATAAACTAATTCACGATAATCTAATACACTATCACCAACTTTTATATACTAAGAATTTTCAATAATTAATAAAATTAATTTAAATCTTAGCATCTATTTAAAATTGTTACTTTTAGGCTTTTTATAATTTTATGTTTAGAAATTATTTAGAATTTTTACCTTTTAGATTTTTCTAATTTCCTATTTAGAAATTTTGTTAGGCCTAATGATTCAAAAAATTCAAATCTTTACGCGAATTTTTAATTGTATCCAAGACTTCTAATTTTGTCAATTATACCTTAATGTAACAAATTGATTTTAATTGTATCCCAAGTCAAAATCAAAATTTAGTAAAGTGTATATTTAGACTGAATTGACCTTTATCTTTTTTTAATTAGTTCAATCAAACCCAAACTTAAGTATATATCTTAATTAATATGATACTTTTATTTTTATTTAATTAAATTTATTTTTATTTAATTAAATTTATTATGTCTTTTATATAATAAATTTTAATTTTATATTTAAAATTAAAAATTTAAAAATTAAAATTTTAAATTTATAATTCATAAAATCTTTCAATCTCTCTTTTTTTAAAAAAAAATCTCTCAATCTCCTTAAAAATTAATTTTGTTGGACTAGGATACTCAATCCTATGTTTAAAATCTCTTTTGATCTTGACAAAGTAGATTGATCATCACTAATGTTTCAAAATAAGTGTTGTTTTTGCAGAATTGAATCATTTCCTCAAAAAGAAATAAAGAAGTTGATGAATTCCAAAGTAGCATGAAAATCGCGATCGCAACCTCCTTATTCGCGACCGCGATTCATGACAAGACATGTTGAAAACCAGGCAGGCGAAATCGCAGTGTGATTCTCGGCCGCGATCCTTGAAGAAAGAAATGACATTTTAATCACAGACGAATTTGCGGTGCGAATCTCGGCTGAGTCGCGACTGCGCCTTTCAAAGGAATTCAAGAGGGAAGCAAGACCACGTCCACAGCCTGACAAGTGTCCAAAGAAACCGTTGGAAGTCAAAAATCGCGAAGGCATCTTGCTAGTAGCGACCGCGATCCTTGTGAAAGAAAGTTGCCGATTTTGGCAGTTGATTTCGCGGTGGATGTCGCACCCTGTGCAAGAAAATATCGCCACCGCGACTTCTGAAAGTAAGTGAAGGACAACGGCTATATTTCCAGCATGGACTAATGAGAAGATGCCACGTGGACTAGCCGTTAGAAACAAACGTGGTTTCCCTTGAAGAATTTGGATTTCGCGACAGCGAAAAGACAAATAGCGACCGCGATTTCATCCTGACAAGCATTAAATGCAGAATCTGTCAAACATGTCTCAAGGATTTGATGAGCTATGATCTGCAACGGTTCCTTGAAGATGTTTGGCTATAAAATACCCCACCAGACAGCCATAAGAAAGGTTGCTAACAAATTTATTACAAGCATTCAAAGCTCTCAAGTCTTTGCTACTCCTTTTCTTCATATTCTTTACTCTTGTTAGGTGTGAGTAATAAACACCAAGTTGTAAGGTTTAGTGTTAGCCTTCTAAAACACCTTGTGTAAGGTTTTAGTGTTAGCCTGCTAAAACACTTGGGTAAGGTTTTGTGTTAGCCTAAGAAAACACTTTATTGTAAGGTTGTGTGTTAGCCATTAAAATACAAGTTGTAGTAAGTTGGGTGTGAGCTTAAAAACACCATTGATTTAGTAAAATACCCAATTGAGTGATTGGGGAGTGGACGTAGGGATAGTTTTGCCTGAACCACTATAAAATCCTTGTGTCCTCACTATTCTTTCTTATTCTCTTCATCTCTGTTTTAAATTTTTTATTCACCAATTCAACCCCCCTTCTTGGTGCCTAGGGACAACATGATTGATTTCATAAATGGAGAAACTTTAGAAACTAGAGTTTTAGATATTGATGTGAAGGTTAGCTAATATGAAGAATAAAAAATAGAATCATCCTTCATGTGTGAATGTAATGGAAAGTTGTACTGCATTATTGGGTACAAATTGATTCGCTCTGATATATACAAACCATTTTCACTTCATTAGTTTTTTATTATATGGAGACCAAATGATGCAATAAAGATAATGCTAGTAGATCATAAGTTGTTTTAAGGAAAATAATCACCTTATAGAAGCCAATATCTATAAGGATGATGTAGGCACCTTAGTTATAATCAAAGATGATAAAGGCTAGCCAACTAGTTTTACAGCTAATAAGTCTTTAAAAAAATGGCTTTTCTTCTATTGAAATTAAAGAGATCGACTTGTGTGTGTATTATTAGAGTTAGTCAAATTGATCTTACTCTTAAAGATTATGATAAAGACTAAATTTGAAAGATATAAAAGGTGTTTGAAAAAGGTTAAGTAACTTGTTCGAGAAAATAACATTATAGCTACTGAGTGCATTTATAAGGATGGGTCATAAAATATAGCTTTAGTTTGACAATAAAGGATTTAAAGACAACATTTAAGAAATTAGATAATCATAGGGCTAAGGTGGAAGATCATTTAAAATAAATTAATTTGTGTGATGAAACAGGATCCTCATCTAATTCTTATTAGTGCATAGGTCAATAGTGAGTTTAAGGAGAGCTTTGTTAAAAGAGTAAGAACTTTTTTACATTGGAATTTTTTAGAGATGTTGAGGTTAGAACTTAGATGGAGAATTGTTATACATAAATTGCCTCTCAAAAAAGGATATCGCCATATAAATAGCTAATGAGGAGGACGTCAAATGAAATGTCAAAAAAAATTAAAAGAAGAGATTCAATGATTATTAGAGGCTAGATTTATTCATATTGCTTATTATGTAGAATGGCTTTCTAATGTCGTTCCTGTAGTTAAGAAAAATGGAAAGCTTCATATTTTTATTGACTTTTAAAATTTAAATATAATAGCTTTAAAGAATGATCATCCCATGCCAATTTTTAACATGAGCATTAATGCAGTTACCTATAACATGATCTTGAGTTTCATGGATAGCCATTATGATTATAATTAATTAGATTTTTGTTATTGAAAAAATGAATAATACTGCTTTTATATGTCCTGTATTAGTTATGATTTTAAGGAATTTGATTTTTCATGATAAGATCCATAAGGAGTTAGTGGTCTACATAGATGATATCATGCTGAATTCAAATAACCATGAACATCATCTAGTTGACTTATGAAAGTCATTTGAGAGGATGAGGTAGCAGAAGTTAGAATTGAACCTTTTAAGATATGCTTTTATGGTATTTGTTACTAATTTTCTAGGTTTTATTATACATCAGATAGTGGTAGAGGTTGATAAGAATAAAACAAGAGTAATAATTAAAGCTTTTCCACCTTCAATTAAAAGGGAACTAAAAAGGCTTATTGGCTAAATTAATTTCTTACAAAGATTCATATCAAATAGTAGTGCTAGATTAAGGACTTAGGGGGCCATTACTAAGGTTGAGAGACCATAAAGAGGTTATGTAACAAGTTTTTGAAGAAATCAAACATTATTTGGGTAATCCATTTATCATGACTCACCCTCTATTTAGTCGACTTATATATATAGATAATCGAAGAATCTATAAGAAGTTTGCTTGCATATGAATAAAATAGAGTAGAAATGGTTGTTTATTATCTAAGAAAAACAATTAGGCCAGAAAAATAAAGTGTTCTCGAGTTGAAAAGCTTTGCCTACCACTTTACTTTTCTTATGTCAATTTAAGGTATTATATGCCCCTAGTAGAGATAATTGTCCTTTATAAGATAGATGTAATAAAGTATCTTTATATATACCCTTTTTGAGAAAATAAGATAGGGGAATGGGTTTTGGCACTTATAAAGTTTACATTGTAGTATGTTCCTCAAAAGATTGTGAAAGGTCAGACCTTAAGTGATTTTCTTATAAATCATCCTTGTCCTAAAATAGGTGTAAATTCAATTGACTTTTAAGTTAATTACATCTATAATGACTTTAGTTTGATGGATCAAAAGCAGTAGATAGAGTTAGAGCTAGAATTATTATTGTTTCACTACTTGGTGTAAAGACATAGCTTTCTTTCTTCTTATTTTTCTTACACTAATAACCAAGCTATTAAGTAAGAAGCTATTATAATTAGATTAGAAGTTTTAGGTAAAATAGAAGTTTAAGCAGTAGAGCTTTGTAAAGTTTTATTTAGTGGACATTAAGCAAATGATGAAAGATCATAAGTATCAAAGTGAGTCTCTCATGGCTTATTACAGTCATGTCGAACATTTATTGGTTATATTTGAGGAGTCATTTTCAAAATTTATTGAAAGAAGAGTTAACTTAGAGGTTAATGATTTAGCCCAACTTGGATCTAAGTGTAAAGTATAGTTAATGAAATTTGACATGCATAAATGAATTATAGGTCCTCACTCTTAACTGTAGTGCTTTTATTTAGTGTATAGATCAGAACTTAATATAAATTAGAGAAAGAAATTTATGACATATTTGATGAGTCCAAACCCTTTGACTGGGAAGAAATTGAGGCGATGAACTTTTAATTTTGTTATCTTGTATACTACCCCTTATAAAAGTGGTGTTCAATGAGAGCTTCTAAGAAGTTTAAGGCTAAAAGAAGCATTATTTGTCATGGCAGAAGTACATGAAGGCATTTGTGGAGCACACTAGTCTAGGATTAAAATGTGTTAGATTGTTCTTAAGTATGACTATTATTAGCTAATTCTTATCATAAATTGTATTGATTATGAAAAAGGATGTCAAACCTATCAATAATATGGACTAGTTCACCATGTTCCAACTTCAGAATATCATTTAGTGATTAAATCATCCCTATTTAGAAGATGGGAATAGATGTGAATTGTAAGATCTATCCACCATCTTCAGAATGTCATGCTTTTATTATGCCATAAATTATTTTACTAAATGGGTGGAAGCGATTCTAATGAAAATAGTAATTGAAGGAATCATTATTAAGTTTTTTTTAAAGAACCTATCATCTATAGATGTGTCTTCTTAAAACAATTATAGTTGACCAAACATCACTTTTTAGGTTTATAACTCATTCTATTCCATATTTTTCCTAAGTAAATAGTAGAAAGAGGTAATAAATAAGTCACTAAAGTTGAATATATAAAAGGTCATTTAAAAGAACCCTCAGGATTGGTATGAGTTACTTTTAAAAATATGATGGGCATATAACATCTCAAAGAAGTCAACTATTGTCATGACTCCATTTACATTAGTCTTTGGACATGATGTTATGCTTTAAATGGAATTAACGATCTAATCTTTAAGGTGTGCTTATCAATTAATGTTGAATTCAACTGATTATGATTTAGCAATGCTTTCAAAATTAAAAGATTTGGATGAATATAAAATGGTTACTCTAGATCATATTAAAGCCTAAAAGCATAAGATTGAGAAGACTTATAATAATAGAGTTAAAGCTAAGTTCTTTCATGAAGGAGACCTTGTTTGGAAGGTTATTCTTTTTATATAGTAAAAAGACTCGTAACTTAGGATGTGATTCTGTAACTAGGAAAGACCATTTAAGGTTTATAAGGTTTTAAAAGCATGAGCATATCACTTAGTAAACTTTAAAGCCAACCTTTATAAATAGTCTATCAATGGTAAATTTCTTAAGCTTTATGGTCCTTCTATATGGGAAGGAATGGACCAGAGCCTATTTAAAGAATTCAAGGAAAATGACCAAATTACCTTACTAAAGTAGATAAACGCATGTTATCAAATATTAATAAGACATAGAGACATGAGGATAATAACCTAGACATGAATATATATAATGCAAGGATATGGTAATAATGCATTTAAAGGATGAGTGGTGAGGACTTAGGCAAGGCTTAAACTATCAATTTGGACTTTGATCATTAGATCCTTGTCCAAAGTTACTCTAAAAGAGCCAAAACATCTCTAAGGGCACCACTAGCTGTTAAAAGAATAAAACTTTCATAAGGCCAATAACATATAATAATATTAAGATATGAAAACTAATTAATAAAGATCATGGAGCTATAACCCTTCTCCCTTATCATAGTCCAAGACACTACATAAAAAGGGAAGAGTTGTCAAGCTACGAAGCTAGCCTCCTCATCTTATTATCAAAGTTAAGAACTCATCAAAGAAAAAAAATATTAATACAAGCAAACAAATAGAATCATGGGGTTCTTAAGAGTAATATTCCCTTTCTCATTCATATCTTTTATGAGGTAAGCATAAACACACAAACATAAACATATAAAGAAACAAAGAACGAAGAGCAACAAAAGGGTAAACTTAAAACCACCAAAGCATGAAAACCACTCACTTAACCTTGATCCTTGCTATATTTTTGGAAGAATGTGGTCCTAAGTAAAAGGACCTACCAATATTTTACTACTAAAGCTCATAAAGAACCATAAAAGTCCTAAGAGACATAATAAAAATAGATAAAGATGAAGATTGTCTTGTAGATGTACAAACATTCAACAAGTTCATACAGACTACTGGGATTGATACTTTTAGAAAGCAAAAAAATGCAGAGAAAAAAAAAAGAGTAAAAGGGGAATTCGAGTCCTTAGATGTCCTTCTTATTGGCCTTTGTACATCAAGAAGGAAGGGTTTGAATTGGTGGAAAATTTAAATTTTTTGAGGGAAGGTTAATAATGCAAATTTAAGAGTAGACAAATAGAACACACTAGAGTTTAGAGTGGTTCAGGTGCTAACAAACCCTATTTCCACTCTTCAATTCTTCTAATTAGGAATTCCACTAATGCTAACTGTTGTTTTACAAGCTTACACCAAACTTTGCAATTTATGTTTTACAAGGCTCACACACAACCTAATGAGTGTTTTCCCAAAGGCTTATGCTTAAAACTATACAAGAGTTTTTCTATGGCTCACTCTTAAATCGAATCCCAAAGGTGTTTAAAGGGTTACAACAAACCTTGTACAATGAAACATAAAGATTAAATAAGAGAGAGAGTTGAGAAATAAATTTGCAAGAGTTTGGCATTAGTAAATGTTATTCTCTTACATTTATGTCCATTTGGCAAAGTATTTATAGGTTACTCCTACCAAAAAGAAAACTAGCTTCGTGTAAAAAATGTTAGTGACAAAATCTTGCATTTAATGATTGTTAGACGAAAGTCACAATCGAGATAGAGAAGTTATGATCATGATTCAAGATTTGCTTTAGATTTTGCTTATTTGCAGTCTTGATCTTCAACTGTGTTTAACGACTAGTACACATGGCATTTCATCATTGGCTCATCCAAAAATGTAACCATTGGATCCCTTTAGGAGGAATTGAAGATCACCAGTGCTATAAGTAAGTCGCAAGCACTCCATTGGTTGCGCTAGCTAACCTGGGCACTACTGGCCATTGTGAACTCAGTTGGAATTTTGGAGAATTGAAGCTAGGTAGGTTGTGGTTGTTAAAAGATAATCACTATTATAATTTTGGATCTTCAATAAGTCATGTGACACATAGTTGGGTTTGGCTAGTTGCTTTACTCCCATCAGCATCATTTGAAGTCGCGATTGTTATGCCTACCACGACTGAGATTGCGAATTAAACTATACTAAATATGCCATAACATTCTTAAAGTACTAGTTGTTATTTTCTATTTATAAGTACAATTTAGGGGTAAATTTTGAATCTATGCTTCATTCAACTTTCAATGAGATGTTATCCTTATTTTTACATCTAAAAGATTTTAAAAAAGGTATTAGAACTATTCAATCTATGTTGTCAAGATCAAAAAGAGAATTGGCCTAGGTTTAACCAACCAAGTCCAATAATCTCCCTTTTTTGATTTTGACAACCTAGGTTGGAATATGCAAAGGATAAAAGTGAACTTTAAGCAAATGTTAAGATGAATATTAGATACATGGTCTCCCACAAAGTATACTCTCCCTTAATAATCTTAGAGAAACCAATTTAGTCTTGCCATTTTTTTTTACTTTATTCAAAATGTTCAAGTGCATGAAACCTATTTTGCATACATACACCTTGGCATATCCTTTCTCCCCCATTATCAAGATTAAAATGAGAGGAAGAAAATGAAAATGAAATTACAATGCATATAGTTCAAACACAAAATATAATTTAATCATCAAGGCATATTAACATAAGAAATATGCACATATTACTTGATTAAGAATAATGTACAATTGCAAAAGTTTCAAACATTAGAATGTTTGATGACATCCTAAGGGCCTAAACACCAAAATGTAAACAAAAATAAATAAATAAAACATAGGAAAGTGAAAAATAGAAGAAGAAAAAGAAAAAACTAGAAGTAAAGATATATGTCATCATCATTATCAAGGTTTTCCTTATTATCTTCTTTTTCTTCTTCTTGAACATTCCCTTGAGCTTAGGCCTTTTCTTCAACTGTGGGGCCTTATTCCTCTTCTTTCTTATCCTCATCATCATCAGAAAATGTAAAGTTTAGAAGATGTGGTTCCTTAATTCTAAGTTTGTTTTAGATCTGCACTATGTTTCCATAGAGATGTTGAAGAAAGTTAAGTCTATTAAGGACTTTCTTTAACATCATAGAAATCTTTCTAAGAAAGGAAGCCTTAGATGATGTAGAGATGAAAAGGAGACTTTAGCTTTGCCCTTACATTTAGGATCTTTGGGAAGTTCTTCTTGAGGCACATATGCTTCTCCTTATTCAATCACAAGGCTTTTTCTCTTAGAGGCTTGGGATACCTCTTATTGAATCAAGCTTTGGGCTCATAGTAGTTATTAGTAAGTATTTGGCTTGATTGCTTTGGCATTTAAGACGTAATTGAGGTCAAGAAAATTTTTTCTAGGGTCATGAGTGATAGTGAGATTGGCTTCAATTTTAGGGGTCAAAGCTCCTACATGGCTATAGAGGGCAGTCATATAGGATGAGAGAAAAAATTGATAGTTAGCCTTTTGACTTATGTGCTCCAATTGGTTAATGAAAAATCATCCTGTTTGGATGGGTTATTTTTAAAGGAAGCAACAAAGAAAGGAAAAGTCCTTTTGTGATACCTTTTCATTGCCATCACCCTCGCATTCATAGAGAGGGTGATGATGCAATGAAAAAGTCACACAAAAAGGGTTCTTATGTTTTTGGCAATTGATTTCTTTAGGTCATGACATTTTTTGCTCAAACTTAGAAAAGATGAAGTTGAAGAAGTTAAAACCTGTTCATTGTGAAAGTTGAAGAGGGAGAAAATTTTAGGGTAGGAAATGGAAAATTCCTTGCCAAGCAACAAAGTTTAAGCCAAACATACTTGCTTTTAAGGAAACAACCTTGCTTATGCCCATTGTGCACATTAACTCACACACAATGTCTTCATATCCTCCCTTTAAATGGAGGGAATCCATCCTAGGTTATCTAGATAGCCATTGATTTCCTCTTTCAAGCCAAAAGCAGTGAGAAGAAAAGTTGATAGGACTTTATTGGCTTGAATAGTCTTCTTCTTGCTAGCTTCATACCTTTCTTTCTCTTCTCTTGTCGCTCCTTTCATTTGATGAAAGGAAAAGAAGTTTTATGAGGTAGGGAAGAGGATTAGGCTATGTCCTTTCCTTTATTTATTTTGGTGAACTTTTTAGGAGCCATGGAAGTGAAAAAGAGATGAGGAAAAAAGATGATTTGAAAGAGAGAATAAGGTTTGAAGGAGAGGAGAGGCAAAAAAAAAAAAAATCAAAGAAAATGAGTTTATGTGGCTTCAATAGATAGAAAATAGGTTTAAAACTGAAGAGAAACAATTAGAAGCATAATAAATGAGGAATTGGACCATTTAAAAAGTTTGAGGTTAATGTTTTTTTTCAAAGGTTACATCCATGACATATGTGACGCGATCACTATTTATGAAAATTCTGAGTAACAGATAATATTTCCTTGAAACGTGTGAAGTCAATGATTAAAGAATTTGAATTTTGAAAATTTTGCTATGGTGACTCTTTGTCACAATTGTGAAACATAAAAAGATTTCAAGGGCAAAAGTGCCTTGAAAGTAGCGACCACGACTATCAGTCTTGGTCGTGACTTGGAGGTAATTTTCAAAATACTTTTTAAATTAAACTTTAAAGTTTTGGCCTAACCTTAGTGTGATCAATTATTATCTTGATGTTCAATTTATGCATTTGAGCATAGGAAAGTTTAAGTGCACATCAAATTGACTCATCTAGCATCCCAACTAAAACATTTATACAAACATATCAAGCATATCAATCAATCATGAATGAACAACATCTATGCACATAATGAGATCAGTTTTTCACCCTAGGGAGCTAGCATCAAGCATCCTAATGAAGCTCATCCTTTCTTCATTAAGGGGTTTAGGGAAAATATCTGCTAGTTTATGATTAGTTTTAATAAATTCAAGCACCACATTACCACTTTAGACATGATCTCTAAGAAAATGATGTCTGATATCAATGTGTTTGCTTTTTGAGTGTTAGATGGGATTCTTAAAAATATTTATTACACTTGCATTGTCACATTTGATAGGAATGTGATCAACATCTTTACCATAATCCTTAACTGTTGTTTTAACTCTTTCGTTGCATAACAAATGTTGGATGTTGAAAGCTCTTAAGCTTCATAAACAAACCTTCTCAATAGACATTGCATTTTTGCAATAGGCATTAGTGATTGATACCTCAACAGGCATTGCATTTTCGCAACAAACATTGGTCTAAATGACTCGATGTGAACAAAAACCTTAAAGTCTCGACACGTGCATTGGACATATACCAATGGCCGTTGGAAAAACATCCAAGGAGAGCTAGAGTTTTTGGACTCTCTAATGGGTGATAATCAAATGTTCAACATGCATTGGGACACTTTTCAACGACATTAAACCAAGGCCAACAATTGTTGAAGCACTATACAAAATCTTGAAAAAAATAAATCATCAATCTCATATCCTTTTGAAGACGTTTCAACAAACATTTTTCATATCTCAACAAAAGTTGAAGTTTAATTCGAATAGGCATTGAGTAACTCTAATAGTCGTTGAATGAGTTAGTGACTAAAAGAATTAAGAAAGTCAGAAGAGGAGCGTCTGAATAGATCTCTCTCTAACAGCTAGTTCCAAAGGGCATTTCAATGAAATCAACGACCATTGAAATTGTATTTGTTGGACTAGGATAGTTAATCCTAAGTTTAGAACTTCTTTTGATTTTGACAAAGGAGATTGATCATTACTAATATTTTTATTAAGTGTTGATTTTACAAAAAAATAAGTCTCTCAAGTTAAGGTCCAATTGTCACAGTAGAATTCACGGTCCGAGTCGCGCCGGAGTCGAGACCGCAATTTTCAAAGAACTCCAAATGAGAATCAATTCCACAATCGGAGCTTGACAAGTGTTCCAGGAAGCCATTGGAAGTCAAAAATCGCAAAGGCTACATATTGGTAGCGACCGCAATTTGAGAAGTAAAAATTACAGATTTTGACAGACTGATTCTCGGTTAGAATCGCGGTCTACACAAATGAATTAGCGACCGCAACTTATGCTGGTTGAAGAAACACAACGGCTATATTTTCCTAAAGCACTATTGAAAACTAGCCGTTAGAAAACTATCCGTTATGAATTAGCCATTATGAACTAGCCGTTATAAACTAGTCGTTAGTTTCTTTGGTGGAATTTGGGTATAAATACTCCACCAAGCATTGATAACAAAGATCAAGAAATTTATTATCAAGAGAAAAAGCTCTCAATCTTTGCTACTCATTTCTTTCAATTTTCTTTGTAATATTGTCAATTGTTGGGTGTGAGCATTAAACACCATATTGTAAGGTTGTAGTGTGAGCCTGCAAAACACTT